>WNWK01029471.1:0-24383 GCA_009830355.1 Cherax destructor | reverse complement strand
TATATATATATATATATTTGTATAGGTGAATTTTGTGTTCTTCCTTATGCTATATTAATTATTTGCACTCATGCTTCATAATTTGTACGAGTACATGCTGGCCTTGAGGAGTTGTTTTTTCATTATTTAAACACCCCTAGACTTGGGGGATCGGTTACCATGCCCAGCCCTTTTAGGGCAGGGTAGGTGCCAAAGCTGGAGCTTGCTACCATCTGCAGCTCGCAAGACTGCCCTTCCCGTCCGGGAAGATGGTAGACCAGAGAGGCCTAGCTTCTCCCTACGAGCCCCGTGCTGGTGGGGAATGTGGCTAGACCTGGGGACAGTTGGTCCCAACGATGAGGGGGTACTTGTACCTACTTCCATGGGAGACATAGGTCTCTGATACTCCAATACGATACGGAGCCGACAGGAAGCAGGAGCCGGGTCGCCATCTGGAATAGACCCGGGCAGGGAGAATTCCCGGCGAATCAACACCTCCTCCTCCTCCCTAGACTTGTCACGTCATTTACCCTTTAGGAGCCAGGACATTTTATTTATGTCACGATGTCAAATCCCCGTAACAAATTATAATAATAATAATTACACAAGATGTGATATAGGGTGTAAGGGTGTAATCATTGCAGTTTGTTAAGAGTATGTAATAGTAGATAAGAGGTTGATGGGTGTACTGGAAGTGCATGTTTATAGAGAGGCAACTGATTTATCAGATCACTATTTAGTTGTAGCTACAGTGAGAGTAAGAGGTAGATTGGGTACAAGGAGAATGTAATCAGTAAGTAAGAGAGAAGTGGAAGCTTATAAATTAAAGGAGTAAGCTAGGATAAGGCAAACAACTGTGAGGAGAAAGCTGGGCTTGAGATAATATAGGTAATGAGGAGGTCGAAGAGGTAGATTAAAAATGCAATGTTAAGAGTGTGGATGTAGGAGGGTGGGTGCAGGAGGAAACAGGAGCGATGGTTGGAATGACATGGCAGAGAGAGTGGTAAAGCAAAAGTTAGCATTTGAGAGGTTTTTACAAAGCAAAAGTGATACAATGAGGGTGGAGTAAATGGTGAATAAAACAGAAGTTAAGGGAGTGGTGAGTGTAAAAGGAGATCAGTTGTGAGAATGGGGGAAGTTTTGATAACAAATTATGCTATGAATTACAAAAATATGGGGTGAGATTAATAAGTTGAGAAAGCCCAGGGACGAATGAATTTAATATTTAAAAGCATGAGAAATTATTAGATGAGCTGGAGGTATTGGGAAGATGAAGGGAATATTTTGATAAAGAGGAGGCAGTTATTTTATGAATTGGACAGGTAGGTATACCATCTTTTAGGAGTTAGGAAGATCTAAATGTGAGTGAGGGGGATTGTGTGTGAGGCAGTGTATATATATAAAGGAGACAAGGCAGCTGGGATTGGTGAGATCAAGATAGAAATGTTAAAAGCAGGTGAGGTTATGGTTTTAGGGTTGTTGGTGCATATTCAATAAATGTATGAAAGATGGGGGAAGACCCTAGGCATTGGCAGAGAGAGTGCATAGTTTTTTTGTATAAAAGAAACAAAAGGAAAGGAAACAAAGAATGATAGGGTACATGACGAGGTGTCGGAGTGGGCGCCAGTGACGAGCAGGGTTCCCCAAGGGTCAGTCCTAGGGGCAGTGCTGTTTCTGGTATATGTGAATGACATAACGGAAGGGTTAGATTCAAAGGTATCTCTGCAGACGATGTGAAGCTAATGCGTAAGGACTATAAAGGGATCTGGACAGGCTCCAACAACTGACTCCTGGAGTTTATCCCCACCTAGTGTTAAGTCAGGGAGTTTAGGGAAGGTCAAAGAAGACCGCAGACGGAGTACAGGCTAAAGGGTCAAATGTTGCAAACGTTACTCAAGGAAACGGATCTTGTGGTGAATATAATATTGAGCACATCCCCTGAGGGATACATCAGCCATATAACTGCTGCAGCATATGGGCGCCTGGTAAACCTAAGAACAGAGTTTCGACACCTGAGAAAAAAGTCACTCAAGACACTGTGTACTTTGTACGTAAGGCCTATATTGGAGTATGGAGCCCACACCTGGTCAAGCACATCAAAAAATTAGAGAAATTGCATAGGTTTGCAACAACACAAGTCCCGGAGGTAAGGGATATGTCCTACGAGGAGAGGTTAAGGGAAATCAACCTGACGACACTGGAGTACTGGAGGGATAGGGGGGTCACGATAACGACATACAAAATACTGAGAGGAATTGACAAGCTAAACAGGGACAGAATGTTCCAGAGCTGGGGCACAGGAACAAGAGGTCACAACTGTGTTGAAAAGTCAGATGAGTCACAGGGATGTTAGGAAGTATTTCTTCAGTCATAGAGTTGTTAGGAAGTGGAATAATCTGACGAGTGATGTAGTGGAAACACGATCCATTCATAGCTTTAAGAAGAGATACGATAAAGGTCATGGAACAGAGATAGAATGGACCTTGTAGTGACCAGTAATATGGTGGGGCCAGGAGCTATGACTCGACCCCTGCAACCACATATAGGTGAGTACATTCATTTAAACACACACGCATACCATGTACAATCTTCAACAAGTTATTTGATACAGGGCAACTGCCAGAAGTGTGGAAGACAGTAGATATTGTCAAAGTATTTAATACAAGGGCAGATAGGTAATATTAAACTTCAGGTCCCTATCGTTGACGTGCATTGTATGTAAGGTTACAGAAATCATCAAGAGTAGAGTTGTGAAGCACCTGATTTCAAAGATGATAAATTCTGTCTCTCAAACTTGCAAGAGTTCCATGACAAGGTAATAGAAGTGAGGCAAGAGAGAGAGAGATGGGTGGACTGCATATTTTTGGATTAGAAAAGGGCTTTTGAAAGAGTACCGCACAATAGATTGAGATAAAGGGTGGAGCAGACAGGAATAACAGTGAGGGCACCTCATTGCAGCTAGGAATATTTAATAGGAAAGAAACAGTGATTTTCAGGGAAGAGGTATCACAGTAGATCAAGGAACACTTAACAGAAAGGAAACAGTGTGTGATTGCCCGGAGAAAGGTCTCGGGAAGGGAATTCCTAACAAGGAATTCCTAACAGGGAATTCCTAACAAGGAATTCCTAACAAGGAATTCCTAACAGGGAGGAAACAATGAGTGATTATCCTGAAAAAGGTGCCAGATAGGGCAACTGTGAAGAGTCCAGTTATACAAGAGTCATAACTGGCAAAAGTACTATTTCTTGTGTACGTGAGCGACGTGGAGGAGAAAATGTCAGAAGTATCCTTTTTCGCAGATGATGTTAAGAAAGGCTGTATATGCCTAGCATATCTTTCGAGGCGCACATCATGCATGCTAGGCATGCACTTGCCTAAGCAAGTGCTTGTCTAGCAAATCTATGATTGGCTTTCAGGAACCTAAGCAGGGAGTAAAATCCATCTTGGAGTATGCAACTCCAGTATGGATCCCACTCCTGATGAAGCATGTCAAGAAACTGGAAAAAAGGGGAGCGGTTTACTATGATACTAGTCCTTGAAGTAAGTAGTACGAGATAAGAGGAGATACTAAAGGAGCTAAATCTGATGTCATTTGAGAATTGAATGATCTGTGTTAATATAATGTCAAAGAAAATACCTAGAAGTGATTGGGTAGACAGGGATAGATTATTCGAGAGCACAGCTATAAGTTAGGAACACATAGGGATGATGGGAAAAGTTCCTTCAGTTTCAGGGAAGTCAGGAAGCGGAAACGACTTGGGCATCGTAGTGTTAGAGGCGGGATCAATATGTAAGTTTAAGCATGGATGAGGAAATTTAGAAGCAAATACTCATTTAGCAGATCTAAGAGTAGATTTCAGGACTCTCAACAATGAGTCATTCATATACCGCTCAGATATTAGAGTATATACCACCTGCGTGGAACCCCTCACCTGTTAAACCATGTTAAGGAACTGGATAAAGTGCATAGGTATGCAGTGACTTGTACCGGAGCAAATGAGTATTAACTTTGAGAAGAGGCTAGAGAAAATGAACGTCACCACATTAGATAGACGAAACATGATTGACATGATAACTACATGCAAGATACCCTGAGGACTTGCTAGGATGTGCTAAGACAGACTGCTTGAAAATGGGCACACGAGCTCAAAATTAGAAGTGTATGACACAGATAAGTCAAAAGGATATCAGAAAGCATTTTTTTCGCCTCATGGTGGTCAGGAAAATAAATGAACTTAATGGAGATCTGGTAACAGCAGACTCCACACATTGTTTTAAGAATGGGTGTGGCAGGGCCCAAGAGAGAGGAGGGATTACTTCCAGTAAGTAGCACATTATGAGGCGAGGTCTGGAACTCAGACTCAACCTCTATAACCATAATAGGCAAGTACAGATATACGAGCACACACAAAAGCACACTCACTCACACACACACACACACACACACACACACACAGATGATGTGAAATTAATGAGGAGAATTAATTCGGATGAGGATCAGGCAGGGTTACAAAGAGACCTGAACAGGCTGCAAGCCTGGTCCAGCAACTGGCTCCTTGAATTTAACCCCGCCAAGTGCAAAGTCATGAAGATCGGGGAAGGGCAAAGAAGACTGCAGACTGAGTACAGTCTAGGGGGCCAGAGACTACAAACCTCACTCAAGAAAAAAGATCTTGGGGTGAGTATAACACCAGGCACATCTCCTGAGGCGCACATCAACCAAATAACTGCTTCAGCATACGGGCGCCTAGCAAACCTAAGAACAGCATTCCGACATCTTAATAAGGAATCGTTCAGGACCCTGTACACTGTATACGTTAGGCCCATATTGGAGTATGTGGCACCAGTTTGGAACCCACACCTAGCCAAGCACGTAAAAAAATTATAGAAAGTGGAAAGGTTTGCAACAAGACTAGTTCCGGAGCTAAGGGGAATGTCCTACGAGGAGAGGTTATGGAAATCGACCTGACGACACTGGAGGACAGAATAGATAACGACATATAAAATACTGAGAGGAATTGATAAGGTGGACAGAGACAGAATGTTCCAGAGATGGGACACATCAACAAGGGGACACAGTTGGAAGTTGAAGACTCAGATGAATCACAGGGATGTTAGCAAGTATTTCTTCAGTCACAGAGTTGTCAGGAAGTGGAACAGTTTGGGAAGCGATGTAGTGGATTCAGGATACATTCATAGTTTTAAGAAGAGGTATGATAAAGCTCATGGTGCAGGGAGAGTGACCTAGTAGCGGCCAGAGAAGAGGCTGGACTAGGAACTATGACTCAACCCCTGCAACCACAACTAGGTGAGTACACACACACACACACACATACACACACACACACACACACACACACACACACACACACACCAATAACACAACACAGTCTTTTACCTCCCCTCCTGTGTAGCTCTACCACGATTGTCTTTCCGTCGCGGCCAATCACAAGTAATTTGGCCCATTAATCCCCCTCAATGGATGGCATCAGGAATTAGTGACACATGTCAACGGCCGTCAGGCCATTTCTACCAATCTTTTAATTCATCCATAATTTTATATCCTCTTACATCACCTCCCATTTTCACAAAGAGAAAAGTTGGAGCTCAGGTCGTCGACGTTGGCGAGGATTTTATACCCGGATAGATTGGCTTAAATGTTATCGACGGTCTCGCTTCGAGTTTGACTGTGGGTTGTAGCGGCTCCGCCTGTGAGCGAGATCGATCGTAAGGCTGAATTACACCAGGATTTCCTTGTCATTTTTTTCCTTCAGAACTTGGCTATATCCAGGGCAGGACGAACCCTCAGGGGCCCCGAGTGTACCATAAAGAAACACCGCCGATCAAAGTGGAAAATTAAATGCTGTCAGTTCATGGCGTTAAAAAGTTGCGATTTTGCACTGTCGAGATGAGAAATTTTATTGTCCCCATCGAACTCCAGTGATTCGAGTCGACATCTGAGGAAAGTGCCGACATTCTGCTAAAATCTCAAGGGGACTGAGGGGGAAGTGGGGAGGGACGGGATGGAATGGGAGAGCTGGGAGAGAAAAGTGGGAAAGAGGAAAGAAGGTATAGGCGCAAGAGAAAGAGTACAAGTTGGAATGATGGAGACAAGGGAGGAAATGAAAACCAAACCTAAAAGGAAAGAAAAAAAAGTGAAACAGAAGTAAACTTGATGCTGTATTTATGGATCATATTTTAGATACAGAAACTATATGTATATAATGTACAATAATATTGCTGCAACATAATTTATTATATAAAAAAGTAATAGAAAACAGAGAACAAAATATGAAGAGTCCAAAGAGCAAAATCTACGTAATATTCTCAAATTTAAGTAATAATTTCTAGAGAAATAAGGAAGAATCAAATTTGCTGAAGGAAGATCAAGGCTTTCAGAAAAGGTAAGATAATTGTTAACAAGACAATATTCAACTAATGGATAAAGGTACTCACAAATTTGAGAACAGAAAAACTTATCTATATTTTTATTCAAGTAATGAAATATAATTCTTGAAATATTTAGTCAAAAGTTAGATAATTAATTTTGACAAGACAACAGTTAACCAAAGGATGAAGGTACGTAAATCTGAGGATTGAAAAAATATATATTTTTCTACTCCAGTATTGAAATATAGCTGTTGAAATATTGAGTTAAAATCTTTCTTATCGTAGCCTTAGTAAGACATCACCTGGTCATTCTGGCTACGAAAGCCAGAAGTAAAGATTTTGTGACTGTATTCACTAGCTACAAAATGGTGATCTACATAACTGGAAAATTCTTTGTACTTGTTCCCTCCTATATTAATTAGATCGCTTTTATCCTTATGTACAATCTGTTATATACATTGGTTTTAAAATATTAATAAAGAATTTCTAAATATTTTGAGTACATGATTGACAGATTTAATAAACCTGAAATCTAAAGAATATTTTTACACGAGATGTCATCAAACATTCTAGGCCAAAAAAAAAAAAAAGGCGCAAAAAAAAGTGATTTGCTTGTACACGTAATAATTAAAAATCAATAATTTCCAATTTATAAAAAAAATGGGAATAGAAACTGACAAAGTATTGTAGAGCACCAGAGAGTACTGAGACCAGAGTTAGAGCGAACACGTCAGGTGTTGAATGTCGGAAAGTTAGTAATTGGCTTAGCCCCAAAAGTCCATCATTAGTTCCTTGCGTGTTTTCCATGCCAGAATGTTTTGAGCAATTGCTAAATTCAAGCCTTTCATGTGTGTGTGACTCTCTCTTTGAGCGAGTGTTTATTTATCTACCGACTCGTTTTTAAGTACTTTTCCTATCTGTATCTCACTCTGTTAGCCTTTTTTTTTAGAACTCATTTCTAAGTAACTTTCATGTGCGTAGCTCTCTCTTTTAACGAATTTATATAGGTGCTCCTTTCTAAATACCTTTCATTTCTCCATCTCTCTCTCTCTCTCTCTCTCTCTCTCTCTCTCTCTCTCTCTTTCACACACACACGCACTCTGTTTTTTAACGTGTGGTGGTAGTGATGGCATAATTACTCGTTTCTAAATACACTTATGCGATCATTAAATATATTGAGGGAAGTGGGTTGAGCTTAGGATACATATAGAAGAGCAAGAGTGTACACTGAAGTTCCTATATTTCCATTGTCTTATGGACTTATTCCAAATGATAGATTAATACTCCAGGAAAGCTCTGATGAACATTATTTGATCAGTGAGTTTGAACACAAATTCACAATCGTTTGTTTTTGCGTTAAATAATTGCTCACGTTTTCCCTAAGGTATTTAACCCACTGGATCTTGACAGTGATGCCGGAATAATGGGAAGAGTTGGACTTTCATGGTATGGGCCAGTAGGTCTGCTGCCGTACTTTCTTTTTTATGTTCCAATAAACGAATCTAACATAATAACCATGCATTTCGTCGTCTACGAACATGAATATCATTTGTAACCTATTTTAGTACTGAGCAAGGTCAAGGTGAGGACCACTGCGGTAGAGCTGTTGACTTAAGTGAGGCAGCTACTGTTCACACTGACCTATTACCACTCATATATATGTCTACTCTATTTTAATTTGTCCAGTATAATTTACTTTTAGTACTTAATTCACATCAACTTTATTTGTATTTCATTTATATTTTCAATCATATCCCTCCTCATTGTTTGCTTCTCAAAAGAGTCCGTCCTACCTCAATGCTTTAATTTCACTGGTCAACATTCATTTTGCAGCCAATGATTTTAGTGTAAGTTTCTGGTGCTGATTCCGAATATGTCATCGGATTTTCTTGATTGGATCTAGTTTTTTATTAATTTGGTATCCCATTGAGAAATATAAAATATGGTTAAAATATATAGATCAGGCGGGGCTGACTTATAAATATCATTGAAATTATTTTTTTAGATCATGCAAAAGTAAAGTCAAGTAATACATACTAGCATTTCATTTAATATAATAACAGATTAATGTAGTAAGATATTTCAGATACCAATAATTACTGCATATGAAAAAGTTGTTTGCATATTTTCTTCTATGTTGTTGAGTGAGCAATTGGAAGAGATGCATATTAGTTATCACTGTGCAATAAGACACATTTCAACATTCTAATGGAGCTGTCTATAAACAGCCGCCAATCTCCTGGTCGATATTCAAGTTCCATTCAAAGATGTAGTCTAATAATGTTACTGCAGTATACAAGTTCTTCATCTTGGGGGAAGGAAGGAGTGCAACCTCTCATGTCCTATAAACTGTTATTTTAACTTCTTGGTGTAGACAGTTCTTGTCTTTTAGTCTGGATGATAAAAGTTCAGATGTTTGCCTTGACAGACTGAGGTTACATATCAGATCATTGAGTTCTTATTGGGAGAAATGTTGGGGTATTGAAATGCTTATTTCATATTCACTTCCATTGCTATCACCTGTGTTACATCCTAAACCCTGAGTTTCTTCAACATCTGACAAGGGAAGGTCAGCCAGTGTTGTAAACACTGGTATGGGAACGTCTTTGCTCTGCATCTCAGGTCTCCTTGCTGACTCCAAATCAGGATATTCCCACTTGACTTTCTTGTATCAATTGAAACCTTTCACATTCACCATACAGAAATAACAATCGTCGTGGTGGTTTTTCGGCGCTCTCCACACCATAGGCACTCCGAAGTTTAAAATTTTCCTTTGCCTATTTTTCCACTGGCATAAGCATTCTACATAGGTTTGGCAAACCATATGATAGGGAGCCCAAGACTTGTCTTGTTTTCCAAGTGCCACTCCAAAATAAGCAAGATAAGCTTGTTTTACAAAATCTGTGATGATTTTTCTTTGTTTTTGCAAAGCGTATTCACCACAAATGTAGCAAAATGCATTGGGATTGTTTAATTGCTATTAAAACTATATGTATATACAAATTGTCGCTACATATACATATACACACGTTATTACCTGGAGTTTACCTGGAGAGAGTTCCAGGGGTCAACGCCCCTGCGCCCCGGTCTGTGACCAGGCCTCATGTTGGACCAGAGCCTGATCAACCAGGCTGTTACTGCTGGTTATGGCTAAGTTCCCTGTTAATTGAGGGTAGATATGCAATATCTCACAAACTATAGCCAATTTGAAAAACCTACTGCCATTATCGAATTCAGCAACCCAAAAAAAAACCTAAATACCTAATACAGTTGATTAGCTTGGTTATCTGTATATGTTATTTTCAGTGCAGAACTGCACCTCGTAATCTAAAGGATACCTTACTAACGATAGATAAAAGTTTCAGTCTAATCTTCGGACTTTAATTCAATACATTTCTTGACGTGATGCTAATCACACGAGTCAATTTCACGGTCCCCAAACAATAGTTTAGAAGCCATACTATAACACGATTCTATAAAGGGATAGAGGGAAGAGAAGTGTCTAGAAACTGCTTGGAGAGCAGCATCCCTTCTAAGTTGAAAGCATTGGCAAAGTCTAATTTTATCAAGGCTTTTTCATTGGACATGTTGATGTATACTTGTGCTGCGTGGGCAGCTGCTTCACAGCCTTGTTGAACACCAAAACCGACCTGAGTTGGTTTCAACATTGAGGCAGCATCTTGACTCCCCATTCTTACTGCAGCCTTGGCGACTAGGCACCGAAGGGTGTTGCCCACTGCAATGGGTCTGATTCCTCCATCCATTTTCCGGAGGGCACACAGTGAGGCACCAAAGAAAAGGGGTCTAATGGCCTCTGGGACACTGCCAGCCAGACACACATTGGAAAATTTGGTGAGTTCAGACTGCAACCTCTCTGAAACCTCACCAAGTGCTGGACTGAGCATTTGTTTTAAGTGTTGTGGCCATAAACCGGTGAACCCTCCTGCTGAACCCTGTGGAAATGACACAGCAGCTTTATACACATCAGCGTCCTGTAAGGTTAAATGTTCTTCAACTACTGCAATGTCAGGGAGGTCAGTGTTGGTACTGGGATCCCTGTGTTACAAAATGACACGATATCTATTAGTAATAGACATCTCCAGTGAACACTAGAAAGGATAGCCCTTCTAGCATCCAGCCTGTTACTGGGCTTTTGCAACAAAGTCAGTATCCTGGTCCAGTTATCCAACATTTTCAATAGTCCTCATGAGGATTACAACTGATAGGGTACTAACCAAAGCATAAAATTAAATATGTTTATTAACAAAGTTAGTGTCTAGGGTTTCAAAGTAAATAAATGTACATATGATCAGGATGTTCATTAAGTAATGTATCAGGAGATTAATTAGGAGGTTAGCTCCTACACTGCTCTCATATACAAGGCTGTGCTGAGGGCACATATATCCAAATGACTCTGAAGTACTATCAGGTACAATGTCAGTAATTACAATAATACAGTTATATGCAAATAAGAATATATGTGTGTATGAGTGATCTCCAGGTAACTCTTAAGATTCGACTCAACCAGTGTCCGACTGAACTTCTCATAAGCTAGCTTTTCTAACAAACTGACAATCAGAACAGCTTGATTGACCAGTAAAATGACCAATTCGCAGAACAGCAATATAACAGGCAACAGCAACACAGCGTCAGGAACCAGGAGATAGAAAATCGACCTAACTGGGACCATCAATAGATCCTCCAAAACAGTCACAAAACTCCCTTTCTACTGAAGCTAAGTTCAGCATAAACAATCCCAAACTGTGACGGTGCACAGATGCCTTATCGAATTAGGTCAGGAGCTGTAGCTAGAGACCTGAGTTGTCTCAGTGTCAATGTGACACACAACCCAGAAAAACGTCGAAAATCACTGTCTAGTCTATCCTCTGTGAACAGAGTTACACAGAGTCCTGAGAAGTATGTTTCGTCTCACCACCGAATACATACTCTACCCAAACATAGTCTAAATGGCGAGAAAACAAGCAGAGACAGGAGAGAGGTGCTGACACAACGATGTCCAGCTGCGTAGTGCTCTCGAGGAAGGAGCAGCAGCCACCCACCTCAGGTGGAATCACGTGACTTCCTCCCAGCAACTAGGCGCCGGCAGTACAACAAGCGTAGTGTCATAATCGGTAGTTTGCCAACTCCAAGGCAGCTACTACAAACATGAGCATAATATATAGTGTTACATCCTACCTAATAAAAATAGCTAAGTCAAATAATGTCAAATATAAGTCAAATATAAGTCCAATAATAATATAAAGCACGATATTAACGATTTAGCTATTATCGAGAATATCAGCAATATAAAATTATAGAAAATGGAAATATACATAAAATATATACATTGGGGCCCATTCTGGGGACGCAATACCCTGGGTGGATGTTTGTCCTTCAGGACTTGTGCTGTAATGGCGTCCTTAGGAGCGATAGTATCCTCAATGGTTATAAGCCTCAGTGCTCCAATAGTATTACCCTATTCTATTTTTCTGCTAATTTGGGCCCTCATTTTTGAGGCGTCAGGTGTTCTGTTGTTGGCATTCGCCCGGCGGGTATTGTCGCCCTAGAGGAGACGGACAGGTTGTCATCTCTAGGAATGCATTTATGTCCCTAATAACATATGTTGCAGTGACTTGTCCCTCCTTGTGGGACAGCCAAAACAGCATTGCCAAAAGCAGTAGTTGTTCCAGATCCGTTGTTTGCAGGAGCATGGGCTTTTAAGACATAATTTGCGGCACTTCATGGCGACTTTGGGGATGGTCAGTGTCTGTTTTAATTTGTTTGTAGTTTTGGTCCTCTGAGAGGAAGTCAGAGAACCAGTCTTTGCTGGAAGGGCTTTTGTTCCATTTGGAGTCTTCTGATAAATATATAAAATATATAGATATTATAATATATTTTAATTAATAAATATATCGTCCATAGGAAACTTGCGATTTTGGCTTAAAAACAGCAAAGACAAGTGAAATTTGTTTTGCAACTGAATCATTGCTGAAATAATTTCAATTATTTTACATCGAAAACGAAAATATTTCATTGGTTTTTTAAAATTAATGTTAACGATCAAAATATATTAGTTCAAATAATTGCCTGTTGTAATAAGGTAGATTTAAAGTTCCACAAAAATTCACAACATAATGAAAAATATATCTTAAGTATAAGAAATTTTAAAAGGTTTAATAATGGTTCTTCACCATTGAATTAAATTATTATATATATATATAATATATATATATATATATATATATATTGTTTTTTTACCTAAAGAAACAAAATGAAGGAGTTTTAACTGAAGCAAAACTTAAGGCCGGAGTATTTGTTGGGCCACAAATACTGAACTGTTATCCGACCCAGTCTTCTATCATAAAAGACCTCACTGGATCTGGCTGCATGGGAAACTTTCAAACAGGTTGTCCATAATTTCTTAGAAAGGCACAGAGCCGACAATTATGCCGAGTTAGTACAAAACATTATAGAAGCCTACAGAACACTGGGTTGTCGTGTGTCTATGAAAATGCACTTTCATCATCCGCCCCTCGACTTCTTTCCATCCAATCTTGGTATTGTTAGTGATGAACATGGTGGAAGGTTTCATCAGGATATCCGTATGACGGAGGTACGCTATCAGGGGGGTTAATTTCCCGACATGATTGGGGACTACTGTTAGATTCTTCAGAGACACACCACTGTTAGTCATAAATGTGAATCGTCAACTCAACTGTCAAAATAATTGTCCTCAAAGATTTGATAAATTATACCTTGAATTAAGGAAAGATCCTGGACTTCACCTTACGAAACAGACAAAGCACATGCGATAGTAATTATGGACAAAGTAGATTATAGTGGAAAAATGAACATGTTATTAGAAAACTTACGTGCCCCTTATGCCACTCAGGTCCCAGAAAATATGGGCGCCGAGCCGTAGCTAGACGGTCGCTCCCATACCCTGGAATGCCAGGCTAGTGATAAGTTATTTCATCATGTCCTGGCACATGCAGTGAACTTCGAAAGTGATTTTGAAATGCTTAACAATTCACAAACTGGCGAAATTATTTACAAACATATCTCTCAGTCCACAGCAGGATTAAAAAAAATATCCTTCGAAGTTCACTGAATGTGGGAGGATTTGATGAAATAACTTATCATGGGACGGCATGAGACGGCTAGTCTCATGCCAGTCGAGCATAATTGAATAAATATAACTTCATCAAACTCGCAACACCTTTCACAGAGCGATATTATTATTATTATTATTATTATTATTATTATTATTATTTAGATCAAGAGTCTTTCAGCATAAGGTGAGCCTCTTTTAAGGACATAGTAAGGAAAGCTGAGTTAAGAAATTTAAAAAAAAAAATTGAAGATAGAGAAGGGAGGGAGGGCGTGGGGTAAATATTAAATAATATTCAAATACTTATAATAAATTCCTTATAAAATATCCAAAGGCTAGAAACAAAACAGCTTTTCTTGATTTACATCTGAAACATTTCAACACAAAAGTTAACATAAAAAAGCACTTCTTTTCATCAATAATTAAATATGAATTGCTCAACTTAATATTTGTGGAGAACACATTATTACAGCTTTCTTTGAGCTCTCTCCATCTCATTTTCACACATTGCACAGAACAACCATACACACGCTAAGCCATAACCCACATGAAGAAAGAAACAGAAAATAAAGTTAGTCTCTGTATTTCGATCCCCACCTGGGACCCACCTCTCCCTCTGCCTCTGTAATGAAGATTATTCTGCTGGTGAAACGTCTCTACAAACCTAACTATGAGTCTTGACTAATGAGCATTTGGCCATAGTGGGAGAATTGCTCATACTATATACAAAGATCAGCGGGATATGGTCAGTGAAACTGTGAAAGCATCCAAGGAAGAGCCACTCAAACTTACACTTCCAAAGCAGAACCTCATCCAGTGTGTCAGTGTGCAGAACCTACACACTGACACCCATCCAAGGAAGAACATGATCCACTGATATATACATCCAAGGAAGAATATAACCCCACTGAAACAAACCATACCACGGGTGGGGTTCTAACCCGCAGTATGGTTTGTTTGCAATCGTGTCATTACGATTTCGTGAGTCATGACCTCACTGACATATACATCCAAGGAAGAACATGACCTACTGACATATACATCCAACGAAGAACATGACCTACTGACATATAGACGAACAAATACACCAACCATTCATTGGCCACCCAGCTCTTGACGGGTGCGGGTGTGCTGTTCCCTGGGCTGCCACCTAGCGGTGATCAACGACAACTTCATTTTCTGTAAACATGGCGACGGCGAGCAGACGCAGGATTAACACAGTCTGTATAGATATGGTGACTGGCTCTTTGCAACCGGCTACTGCGGCTACAGTTCTGCCAAACATATTAAGAGACGTTTATGGTTTGGAGACTGCAGATTTGTATGGCGTGGCGCTCAACGGCGTTAATAGAGTCTTTGTAAAACTCTTAACGGCTGAGGTGTACGAAAGGACTGTCGACCGCCATCAAGACAGAGCGTCTATACGGTACATTCTGGCCTACAAGTGCGACTGAAGGACGTGTCGCATACTTACACTTGGATCAGGGTTAAGAATGTGCCGTTTGAATCGGACTCGGTGGACATCAGCCAAGTATTTGGAGATTACGGCATTGTGCATGCTGCCATGCCCGGGAAGTGGAGCGAGGGTCCAATGGTGGGCATTTTTGAGGGGACATACTCACTGAAAATGACATTACGCAGGCCGATTCCATCTTACGTCGTACTGCCGGAATTTAGGACTCAGCTATCGTGACGTACATGAGACAGCGAAGGACCTGCAGGTTGTGGGGCATACGAGCATGTGGCTGCTGACTGCATGCGGAGGACGGGACAACGGTGGATACTGGACGACGAGACCTGGAAGTAAGGACGCACGAGGTTGTGCAGGATCCGGTGGACGCTAAGGAGGCCGGAACTGAGATTATGGAGCGAGATTGTTGATGGATCCCAGGTGTGTCATACGTTGCCAAAGGTGTCTGTACAGGAGGCTGCTGCTGGTGGCGAGATGCACCCAGGCAACGGCGAGGATTCCCTTTGGAGGAGGTATTACAGGAGATATTGGGCGACCCGTTGCCAGTACTTAGTGTGGAGGCATGTGAAGGTTTGGATGCGGCAGTGAGTGTGGTGGATGAGTTGGTGAGTAGCAGTGTTGAGCAGCAGTCTTTAGTCAGAGAGCATGTATCGGTTGAGGTGCATCGGCAAGAGGCGACAGGGGGATGATAGTATGGAAGCGGTGCCTGGATCGAGGAAGCGGTCAGGCACAGTGAGTGATAGTGAAGATGTATTGACCCCAGCACAGAGGACAGGTAAAAGTCGATGGTGAGAGTGGCGAGAAGGACCTGGGAGTTTGCATGATAGAGAAAAGGTCAAGGGTGGAGGCAGTTGAGTAAAACAGGAGGAAAAGGGGAAGGCGGTCTCCAGCCTCCACGCGAGCCTAAGGGCAAACCCTCACAATTGTTTTCAAGTGTCTAACATTAACGTAAATGGTCTGGGAGAAATTAAAAGGGCATGGGTAGAATGCACATTGAGGAGGTATGGTGTGAATGTAGTCTTTTTACAAGAACATAATTTTCGGTGTGGAAGCGAGTTGCAGTTGAAGGGATATATGGTGTATGCTGGTTCATCAGGAAATTAAAGGGTGGGGTGGCGGTAGCAGTCCAGAACTGCTTGGGAAAGTGTGGGGTCGGATAGTGAGGGTAGAGGGGAGTGGGTGGAGTGCGTGTATGTTTCATGGGTGTATAAAATGCCGGCAGAACATTCAAGGAAGGTGAAGGTGGAATTTGTAAGGATGTAATGATATATGCTTTCAGGGGTTTACCTGGGGTGTCGATAGTTGGGGGATTTACCTGCATAATTCGGGAGAGGGATGTTGAGCCTAGGGGGCAGGTGTGTGTTGGTTGAACTGAGGATTTATTAAGAAGTGCGGGGTTGGGGATGTAGTTGGGTAGGGGTTCCGGGAGCATACTTTTGTTAGGAGGGGTATGGGGCTAGGTTAGATAGGATTTATGTTTCCGGGTCTGTTGTGGTGGGTAGGATTAGTTATTTGGATGTGGGTTTTCTGATCACAGGGGGTGTTGGCTGAGGTAGATTGGTCAGGAGTAGCTAAGTGGTATAGGGGATATTGGAAATGAATGTTAGGTTGTTATCGGGTGAGGATAAAAGGTTGAGTTTGCGGGATGGTGGGGTAGGTTATGGGAACAGGGCGTCGGGAGGAAGATTTGGTGGGTTGGTGGGTGTCGGTGGAAAACCACACATACGAATGTTTATCAGGATTGGGAAAGGAGGAGGCAGAATGGCGATATGGGATGCAACGATATTTAGAAGGCCTGCTACAGAGTTGTTATGTAAGAGGGATATGCAGTTACGGGGGAGATTAGGGAATTGAAGAATAGGTTGATAGAAATACAGAATGAGAGGTTTGGGGCGTGTAGGATGAAGGCGGGTATAGATGATGTTTTGTGGGGATAAACCCTCAAAATATGTGTTAGGTCAATGTAGAGTGCGTAGGGAGGAGAAGGACAATGGAATATGAGCCGGGAATGACTATTAGAGGAACAGAGGCGATAGGGGTGTACATGGACAAGTGGTTTCAGAGGTACCTGAGTAGTGTGGATGTGGAGTTGAAGGCTTGTAATATTCTTACAGAGGGTATTGTGGGGAGGTTAGAGGAGGGGATAGGGAGGGTATGGGGGGTAATCAGCGAAGAGGAGGTATGGGAGGCAGTGAGTGGGCTTAGTAAAGACAAAGCTCCTGGAATAGATGGGTTGGCAAATGAGTTTTATAGGGAACACTGGGATAGTATGAGAGGTTGTGTGGTGGAAGTGATGAATCAGATGAAGAGGATAGGAGGATGGGGAAAGGGATGGGGATGGGTGTAATGGTCTTGGTGAAAAAGGGAAAGATAGGTAATATGTTGGTAATTACAGGCCACTGATGCTCATGAATGCAGACTATAAGATCTTTGCAAAAATATTGGGAAATAGATTGAAAAGAGTGCTTGAGAAGGTGATTGCAGGGGGACAGGGGGATCGGGTAGAGGGGTGCTAAGGGACATGAGAGGATTAAGGGGTTTTAGATAGTGGTAGGGGAGCATCTTAGCTTTGGACTGGAAAGGGGCGTATGACAGTGTGGAACGTGAGGTGTTGTTTGAGGTGATGAGGAGACAGGGTTTCGGGGAGGAGGTAGTGGATTGGGTTCCGGGCATTATATGTAGGTGCTTGCGTTAGAATACAGGTGAATGGCAGGCTTGGGGTGTGGTGGAGATGGATGGGGTCTGCGACAGGGGACAACCCTGTCGCAGATTCTCTTTGCATGCGTGCAAGATCCATTCTATAGATTAGTGGACGGTAGGTACAGGGAGGGGGGTCGGCGGGATAGAGGGTGTCGTGGGTTATGTTGATGACACCACGTGCTATTAGGAAATGTGGTTGGTTTGGAGACGAGTTCGGAGGTGTTTACGGACTTTTTGCGAAGCCACTGGGATGAGTGTGAATGGTGCGAAGTCGAAAATGTTGGAGTAGGATCCTGGGTGGGGAGCTTGGGGCAGGGGTATGGGTGGTTCGTGGTGGATAGCATCACTATCTGTGGAATTGTATACATGAGGGATAGGAATCAGACGAGAGAGGTGAATTCAGGTAGAGTGGTGCAAAGGGCTGGTTGTGTATGTCTGCATGGAGGCCGAGTGATCTCACTTTGCGACAGAGGTACTTGCTGTAAACACATTGGTCTACAGTAGGATTTGGTATGTTGCTGGCGTGTACCCACTGTTGCAGGTGGATGTGAAAGAGCTGGAGCGTAGAGTATTCAAGTATATCTGGGCGTATGGGAGGAATTGGTTGGGAAGGAGATCGTTAGGAACGAGGTAGGGAGGGGTAGTTTGGGTTTAATTTGGTTGGAGCGGGAGACTGGTGTGTTTGTATGTGAGACGGTGCTTGGTGAGGAGGGGCTTGGGGGAAAGGAAGAGGGTGGGGTGGGGGCGTATTGAGGAGGTGAGTGAATGGTGGGGGAAAAGATTTAGATTACTGTAGGGATTTGTTGAGAATTTATTGGTAATTAAGGAACAGCATAAATTGAAGGTGAATGGGATGATGGGTCTTGGCGTGGAGGCTAAGGTAGTAGAGGGTGCGCGTTTTTTAGTATATGATTGGGTTCCCGGGTATGGAGGGTTTTGGAGGACTTAGGTTACGTGCAAGAGATCGGGAACAGATGTACAGATTTTTACATGGGGCAGGGAGCATCCAGGGCGGTATTATTCAGTATGGGGTTGGTACAGGAGGCAGGTGTAGAGGTGTGGTATGTTGGGAAAACCGTCTTGCATGTGATATATTTCTGTGAAGCTTTGGGGCCGGTGCGGGAGTGGATGGGGGGTGGTATACAAACTTGGGGAGGGGATACAGTTGTTGAGGCACTGTACCTGGACTTGGGAGGAGTGGATGGCAGGATTAGAGAGCCTAATGTATTGTTTGGTTGATTTTGTGTGGGTCATGGAGACTGAGGAGGTGGGAATAAGGGAAAGAATTAGGGCATTGGCTGCGGTAATGTACCGTACGAAATGTAGAAACAGGCAGGTGTATGGGAGGGATTGGGAAAAGGATTTTAGTTCGGCTTATAGGAATTTCCGGGTGGGAAGTTATTAAGGGGGGTTGTAGGGATTTAAGGGGACTTGGCTCTGCGACTTGCTTGGGAATGTATGGTTGTGGCTTTGGTATGGCCAGAATGTTGCTTGTGATTGACTGAAATTGGTACGGTTGGGGGGTTGGTGGGTGGTGACGGATGACCTTTATACTGGGTGACGGGAGACAGATGGGTTTGGGTGTGTATGTTGTGATCGAGTGGGAGTGGATTTGTGTGTGTAGGTATTAAGGGGGTTTGTAGTGGGGAAGAGTAAGGGTTTGTCCTGTTCTGTGCTGGGTGTTATGTGTAGTGTGTTGATGTGAGTGTTATTAATTTTGTGTATGGTCTGAGGTACTGAAACCTGGTTGATGGGTCTGTGAACTTCTGGCAGATTCAAGACTTGGTGATGTTAGAGGACAGTAACATGTTTGGTTACTGTCAAATGAATTTGGCGTATTTTTCGTATTTTTTTCTTCGTTGTACATGGAGATGGCAAAGTTTTGAATTATCATGTGAAGTGGAACTGTGTTAACAATGAAAGGTCAGGTGGTACATGTGGTATCAAGTACTGGGTGTGAGTGGGTATACGTGGAGTGCATGTCATTTGTATGCGTGAGTATAATATATATTGTGCCTGTGTGAGGAATACTATAGTAATTTGTGAAAAATGTATTGTTTGGTGTACGACATTACTGTATCAGTGGATGTGGAGTGGTAATGGCTTGGAGCTCTTATTATATTGGAGTGGACAGATATGTGGTACACGGGCCAGGCTACAGTGACGATTTACGCTATCTGTATTCTATTTTGTACATTCATACTGATGTATTAGGGTCACATGTAGATTGTTGGATAATGACTCGGGTTAAATGTAATTGGTGCATATAATTGTATGCACATAGTGGTTGGCGGGGATAGGGAATTTATTGTTCTTAAATTGTTTTACGGGAGATTGATTATTGTATGTTTTGTATTGAATTTTGTAATTATTTGCATTAGTGATTGCGGTCACTGTTATTTATGGAGATGTTTTTGTAATCCTGTTTAAAACCAATAAAAATGTAAAAAAAAAAAACTGACATATACATCCAAGGAAGAACATGACCTACTGACATATACATCCAAGGAAGAACATGACCTACTGACATATACATCCAAGGAAGAACATGACCCACTGACGTATACATCCAAATATTTTACAAGCATGATGAAAGCTATTAACCTGATACTGTTTTCACTTTATTCTTAAATGGTTTATGGTGTTCTGTGATTCAACGGACAGGTCTGGGCTTGATACCGAAGAAGGGCGTTTGATCCAAAGAACTGGAGCTAACGATCCCTTCCTTGGCTCGAACCATTGTCATACATTCCCCAGGCGTTGTATGACTACTACGAGTTTACTGCTTCTCTTTGAACATAGCAAAGGACAAGGACAGTGTGTCTGGAGTTTCACTATAAGCGCTCATGATCCCTTTGTCTTAATTCTCTGGAAAACTTCTTTCTGTCTCATTTTCCCATTTCAGTTAATTAGATTCAGATAGCATGTGGAATCATGGCGTTGACCTCCGCTGCGACTAAGCTAAACATTATCTGCAAAATTTGGAAAAGACACTTATGTAGTGATCGGGACATTTATTAGGAAACATTTCGCAACTAGTGACTTCTTCAGAAGAAGACAATAGTAGAGAAACGTTTCCTCTAAAAATGTCTAATCTGACACCTGTGTCTTTTCCATATCTTGTCAGTATCACCATACCATTTTCTTTATCTGCAAAGCAGGGAAAAGTTATGAAAAATTAGCAAGGGGAAAAACTATGAATGCTGATACACTTTGTTGTTATATTCTATAGAGAGAGTAATTAAGTTGTACACCAGAGGCAGCACTATGAGGTTCTCAGACACGTTATTTCCTTTCTTGAATTTCTGTTGGGGTTTAGGTCGTGTTAATTATGGCTTCGCAAGTTAAGTCCTTTATGTGAGGCTACAGTTGAAAAGAATGGTAAGGCAATAAAATATGACTTTTGGAGTAACTTATATCACTATCTGTGAAGATTTGAGTGATGTTGATTAAAGGTTCAGGCTCGGCATCATAGTTCGGGTTTCTCTACTTTGCAATGGATGTGTGTTTGGAACAGATATTTTCTTCGCCAGGTGGGGAACTCTGGCTGACTACTGGACAATAATTTAATTAAGTTGGTTTACAAGAATTTTATATACGAATAACCCACATTCATTAGCACAGAAAAAACCAAATATTTTCAGGCTGCTTGAGGCCCTCATCAGCGACTGATGAAGGTCTCAGCAGAACGAAATTATTTTTTTCTGTGCCACTGAATGTGAGTTATTTGTTAATATTACCTATACGGTCAGTGTACTGTTGTTCACTCAATAGTGTTTACATTGTCTGACATTAACGACTTGATTTATGGTTTATGACGTTATGGGATTATTTTATAACAATTCTTTATTATGTCTGTAATAATAATATAATAATAATTTGTATAACTATTGGTAGAATTACCGACAATATGTTTACTAAAGGACACAAATGCAACTAATGTGACATTTTATTGTGGCAACGTTTCGCTCTCCAGGAGCTTTGTAACGGCTTGACAAAGCTCCTGGTGAGCGAAACTTTCACAATAAAATGCCATTAGTTACATTGTTACTTACTAACATAATAATAATTTCTTCATTTACTACAAGTACATGTACAAGGTATACAGGCCTAGCTGACATCAATGACATACTACTATAGAAAGCCGCTTGTTATGCTGAGCATTTCGGGCAAATTAGGTCAGTTTTGTCCCAGGATGCGCCCCACACCAGTCAACTACACACATGTACCCATTTTACAGATGGGTGAACATAGACAACCGATGATGAAACACGTCCAATGTTTCCACTCCTTCGCCGGAATCGAACCCGGACCCCCTCACCGTGTGAAGCAAGAGCTTTTGCCACCAGATCACGGGGCACCGTGGACATTACATAAGAACATAAGAAAGAAGGAACACTGCAGAAAGCCTACTGGCCCATGCAGGCAGGTCCAAGTCTCCCACCGGCAAGCCAATGCCCCGACCCAGCCAGGTCAGGTTACATTCACACCCACCCACCCACTTATATATTTATCTAGCCTATTTTAAAACTACACATCGTTTTAGCCTCTATAACTGTACTCGGGAGTTTGTTCCACTCATCCATAACTCTATTACCAAACCAATGCTTTCCTATATCCTTCCTGAATCTGAATTTATCCAACTTAAAGCCATTCTGCGAGTCCTGTCAATACTAAATATTTTAGCACGCTATTTACATCCCCTTTATTTATTCCTGTTTTCCATTTATACACCTCAATCATATCTCCCATAATTCTACGCCTTTCTAGAGATGCAGATCCAGGGCCCTCAGTCTATCCTCATTGGGAAGATTTCTGATACATGGGATCAACTTTGTCATTCCCTTTGTACGTTTTCCAGAGCATTTATATCCATTCTGTAATACGGTGACCAAAACTGTGCAGCATAATCTAGATGAGGCCTAACCAAGGATATATAGAGTTGAAGAACAACCTGAGGACTCCTATTATTTATACTTCTTGATATGAAGCCAAGGATTCTGTTCGCTTTATTGCGAACACTTATGCACTGCTGTCTTGGTTTTAGATTACTGCTAACCACAACTTCTAAATCCTTTTCGCAATCCGTAATATTAAAATCTACATTATTTAGTTTATATGTGGCATGGTTATTTTCCTGTCCAACATTTAGAACTTTGCATTTATCTATATTAAACTGCATCTGTCACTTCTCTGACCACTGCATCAGTCTATTCAAATCTTCCTGGAGTGCTCTAATGTTCTCATTAGAATGAATTGGACGGCCTATTTGGTGTCATCAGCAAACTTGCTTATGTCGCTATTTATTCCTTCATCTATGTCGTTTATGTATATTGTGAACAACAAAGGGCCAAACACTGACCCTAATGGAACACCGCTTGTGACGTGCCTCCACTCTGATTTCTTCCCATTTATGCAAACTCTCTGCTGCCTATTTGTCAACCATGCCTCTACCCTGGAAAAAAATTCGCCTATTCCTTGTGCCTTACGTTTCCTCAGTAGCCTCTGATGTGGGACTCTATCAAAAGCCTTACTGAAGTCCATATACACAATATCATATTCATTACCATGATCTGCCTCCTCAAATACCTTAGTTAGAAAAGTTAATAAATTTGAAGGCAGAACGCCCTTTTGTAAAACTGTGCTGAGATTCGTTGATCAATTTATGTTTTTCAAGATGACTAGAATTGCCTCAGCAATTATTGATTCCATAAATTTCCCCACTATGGAGGTTAGGCTTATTGGTCTTCAGTTCGAAGCTAAGGACCTGTCACCTGCTTTGAAAATAGGTATTACATTTGCCACTTTCCACTTATCTTGCACTATGGCAGTTTGTAGTGATATGTTGAAAAGATTAGCCAAAAGGTTTGCTAAGCTCCTCTTTACATTCCTTTAGAATCCTTGCATCAGGGCCCGGGATTTGTTAGGTTTTAATTTATCTATTTGTCTTTATCATGTCACTTGCGACCCTAATCGTGCATAGTTTATCATCATCCTGTTCTACATAATTTATTATTTCTGGGAAAATCGCTAGTATCTTCCTGTAAAAAACTGAGAGGAAGTAAGTGTTAAAAATTCTCCATTTCCTTATCACTGTCGGTGAGCTGACTGAAGTAACTTTTGAGTGGGCCTATCTTGTCCCTAATCATACTTCTGTATACCTGAAAGAATCCTTTGGGTTAGTCTTCGATTCCCTTGCAACTTTAATCTCATAATCTCTCTTTGCTTTTTTATTCCCTTTTTATTTCTCTCTTTAACTGAATATATTGATTTCTTAACTGTCCCTCTCCTCTTTTGATTCGCCTATATATGCCTCTCTTTTGACCAATGAGATGTTTTAATCTGTTTATCCATTTAGGATCATTTTTGTTTTTATTTGATTTTCTTATTCTCAACCAATTTCTCTTGTATTGTCTTTTAATAGTATGTATAACCATTTAATAATTTAAATAATACAGAACTAGAATAAACTCAATCACTTCTTTAGCATTAAGTACTTAGTGAATAAGTCTCTAGAATAAACTGCCCTAATGCCATGGCATGCCAGTGGTCTCCTTCAATACGTTTTATAATTGTTTTATAATTGTAACTACCAATAACATTGTACACTTTAACATGCATTGAAATAAAATTATTATTATTATTATTATTTTATAAGTTGTCTGAGCAGCTAGAACTATGTTCTGGAAAAAGCATATTGGCAAGCATCCCCCCTACCTGACCCATAGTCA
>WNWK01029470.1:0-24383 GCA_009830355.1 Cherax destructor | reverse complement strand
TTTTACAAAGTTGTGTAGGGATGCTCACAGTGCATCGTTTAGGTTTCCAGGGTATGTGTGCTTTTAGGCTCTTGGGGGAAGGGTTTAGATGGGTAGGATAATTGGGGTTTTAAGAAATGTCTACTATATGACATGTTTTATTTGTTGGAAGTTTCCTTTATCTTTTTGTCAGGGATATATATGCTGATTTTGTTTTGTGATATACTCTCTTTGTGGAGTGGAGCAATAAACATTGTTTGTTTGTAAGGTCATGTGTAGTATTTTAGGTTAGTGTATTTAGTTGTTTTATGACACTTTTCATTACAATTTTTTCATGCCGTTTTGGCTGTGTGGCCGATTTGGCCCTTTCTAGTGTTTACATTATCAGGCATTTAATACGATTTTTGTGAAATGTTGATGTTTAACCTCTTGTTATGAGGTAAGGTTTTGGTAAATGTTATTGTACATAACCTGTTTTAAAAAAAAAATAAAAAATATCTGCTCGCCACCCTCATTCTAAATGCACTAAGAAAATAAATAAAAAATATATTTTTGTTGTTTGAACTGATCAATCCTACCTCCTATTAAGCTCAGATCTATCCCCAGGGACCACCCAGCCAGAAGGGAAAACCACACACTTCACCTTCCCACCTTACCATACTCAATCTAACACCCAACCCCCTGATCATATAACATAGGAAATCTTCACCTGAAACCTCCCCTCCCCCCTAAGCCTAAACCCCCCTCCCACATCACCTTCAAAGATCTACCCCCCCTTCCCTACCCTTACAGCTCCCTTAAACTCCCTATTGACATGTCCTTATATTCCTTCACAAAGGATATCTCCCAATCCCTACCATACACCTCCCTATTCCTACACTTGGTCTTATACATACCTGCTCCCAAAGCACTGACCCGACGGTACCCACGCAAATCCCTAACTGCCCATGAAATGAAAATGAAATCTAAAATCAAGTACGAAATCCACCTGCGTATAACTGACTCCACACTACCCAAATCTAAACATAAGGCCCTTAAGGGAGACATTCTCCCTCCTCCTACTAATATCAATACCTTCCCCAACCAATCCCTCACTGAACACAAACCCTCGCAAAAGTACACTACATGATATGCTGTTTCCAAGCCACCACATGTGGCACATTTCCCATCCCCAACCAACCCCATCACATGTAACTGTTCCCTGGATGCCAAAACGCCCTGATAAAAGCAATAACCCGTATCCCTTACATTTGGGTGTACCCTTAATTTCCCAAACCACTTCCAAATGAAATTCCAATTATACAGAGGCCAAACCTCATAACCCCTCACCTCCCCACCACCCATACCAATCCTATCTAACCTTCGTACCTTACACCTATGTGGATCTGTCATTATCAACATCGCTCTCAGCATCGCCTCACAACGCAAAACATCCCCTCCAACCCACCACCTTTGTACCTCTCTCATAACTAAACCCACCCGCTTCCCTTGTTCCCCTCCCCTTGTCAGGTATTCATTCCGTACAAACACACTTTTTAACCTATTCCGTAAAGGCACCAATCCCACCCCACCTCTACGGACCCCTAATTCTACTATCTCTCTACGCAGCCAATGTCTTCCCTGTCCCCACACAAATTCCAACACCCTTTTCAACAAACGCTTCACATCTACCTCTACTAATGGATACACCACCGCCCTGAACCATAACTTAGGATATACCAAGGTATTAACAACCACTGCCCTCTGTAATAAAGTGACCTCCCCCACTCCCCAACCATTCATTCTAGCTACATAAATTTTAGACGAACTAGATACACCTAAACTTTTTTTTATAAATCGTTTTTTACATTTTCATCTTGCCTAAACTAGAGTTAATTAGTATACATTTAAGACAATTAAAATTTTATAAAAAAAATATTTTTCAAAATTATTCAGTTTGTTTCTGAAATGTTAGTTGTATACAAATATTTTTTTTTAAATTTAAGTGTGTTGTAAATCACTAAGAATAAATTATCTTAGTTGGTCACTTAACACATGATGTAGAGTTGTAGACAGAATTGTGTCGTACTTTTATTGTAATATATATTTTAAATTCTGGTTATGAATGAAGAAACATCCAAAATGCCAATAAAGAAACAGAATATTCATTAAAGATGGTGTTTGTGGCAGCCTTGGTCCTGTGTGTACACTCAC
Organism: Cherax destructor; assembly: GCA_009830355.1. Lineage (NCBI taxonomy): Eukaryota > Metazoa > Arthropoda > Malacostraca > Decapoda > Parastacidae > Cherax > Cherax destructor. Next base: position 22,211 of record WNWK01029470.1, on the reverse strand, counting down.
CTAATTGTGGTTGCAGGAGTCGAGTCACAGTTCCTGTCCCCGCCTCTTCGCTGGTCACTACTAGGTCCACTCTCTCCCTGCTCTGTGAGCTTTATCGTACCTCTTCTTAAAGCTATGTATAGATCCTGCCTCCACTACATCACTTCAGATTGTTCCACTTCCTGACAACTCTATGACTGAATAAATACTTCCCAACATCCCTTTGACGTATCTGAGTCTTTAACTTCCAGTTGTGCCCCCTTGTTGCTGTGTCACATCTCTGAAACATCCTGTCCCTATCCACCTTGTCAATTCCTCTCGGTATTTTATATGTCGTTATCATGTGCCTCCTATCCCTCCTGACCTCCAGTGTCGTCAGGTCGATTTCCCTTAACCTCTTCTCGTAAGACATACCCCTTTGCTCTGGGACTAGTCTTGCTGCAAACCTTCGCATTTTCTCTAATTACTTGACGTGCTTGACCAGGTGTGGGTTCCACACTGGTGCTGCATACTCCAATATGGGCCTGACGTACACGGTGTACAGAGCCTTGAACAATCCCTTACAAATGCGACGAAACGCTATTCTTAGGTTTGCCAGGCTCCCATATACTGCAGCATTTACATTGTTGATGTGCGCCTCAGATGTACTCGGTGTGTGTGTGTACTCACCTAATTGTACTCACCTAATTGTACTCACCTAATTGTGGTTGCAGGGGTCGATACTCAGCTCCTGGCCCCGCCTCTTCGCTGTCCGCTACTGGATCTCTGCTCTCCCTGCTCCATGAGCTTTATCATACCTTGTCTTAAAACTATGTATGGTTCCTGCCTCCACTATATCTTTCTCTAGACTATTCCACTTCCTGACTACTCTGTGGCTGAAGAAATGCTTCCTAACATCCCTTTGACTCATCTGAGTCTTCAGCTTCCAGTTGTGTCCCCTTGTTTCTGTGTTCCCTCTCTGGAACATCATGTCACTGTCTACCTTGTCGATTCCCCGCAGTATTTTGTATGTCGTTATCATGTATCCTCTGACACTTCTTTCCTCCAGTGTTGTTAGTCCTATTTCCCCTCAACCTTTCTTCATAGGACAGACCCCTGAGTTGTGGAACTAACCTTGTCGCAAACCTTTGCACTTTCTCTAGTTTATTTACGTGCTTGACCAGGTGTGTGTTCCAGATTGGTGCTGCATATTCTAGTATGGGCCTGACGTACACGGTGTACAGTGTCTTGAACGATTCCTTGTTAAGGTAACGGAACGCTAGTCTTAGGTTTGCTAGTCGCCCATATGCTGCCACAGTTATCTGGTTGATGTGTGCCTCCGGAGACGTGCTAGGCGTTATACTCACCCCAAGGTCTTTCTCCTTTGCCGAGGTTAGTAGTCTTTGTCCGCCTAGCCTGTACTCTGTCAGCGGTCTTCTTTGCCCTTCTCCGATCTTCATGACTTTGCATTTGGTGGGATTGAATTCGAGAAGCCAGTTGCTAGACCAGATGTCAAGCTTGTCCAGGTCTGTTTGAAGTCCTGCTTGGTCCTCTTCCGATGTGATTCTCCTCATTAATTTCACATCATCTGCGAACAGAGACACTTCTGAGTCTATCCCGTCCGTCATGTCATTCACATATACCAAGAATAGCACTGGTCCTAGGACAGACCCCTGCGGTACACCGCTCGTCACAGGCTCCCACTGTGATACCTCATCACGCACCATGACCCGTTGTTGCCTCCCTGTGAGGTATTCCCTGATCCATTCCAGTGCCCTTCCTGTTATACACGCTTGGTCTTCCAACTTCTTTACTAATCTCATATGAGGAACTGTGTCGAAGGCCTTCCTGCAGTCCAGGAAAATGCAATCAACCCACCCTTCTCTCTCTTGTCTTAGCTCTGTTACTTTATCATAGAACTCTAGGAGGTTTGTTACACAGGATTTGCCTTCCCGGAATCCGTGCTGTCTGGTGTTTATTATCCTGTTCAGCTCGAGGTGCTCCACCATTCTTTTCCTGATGATTTTGTGTGTGTGTGTGTGTTTGTGTGTGTGTGTGTGTGTGTGTGTGTGTGTGTGTGTGTGTGTGAGAGAGAGTGTGTGAGAGAGTGTGTGTGAGTGTGTACCCACCTAATTGTACTCACCTAATTGTGGTTGCACGGGTCGAGACTCAGCTCCTGGCCCCGCCTCTGCGCTGCGCGCTACTGGGTATCTGCTCTCCCTGCTCCATGAGCTTTATTATACCTCGTCTTAAAACTGTGTATGGTTCCTGCCTCCACTATGTCTTTCTCTAGACTATTCCACTTCCTGACTACTCTGTGGCTGAAGAAATGCTTCCTAACATCCCTTTGACTCATCTGAGTCTTCAGCTTCCAGTTGTGTCCCCTTGTTTCTGTGTTCCCTCTCTGAAACAACCTGTCACTATCTACCTTGTGTGTGTGTGTGTGTGTGTGTGTGTGTGTGTGTGTGTGAAAGTGTGTGTGTGAGAGTGTGTGTGTGTGTGTGTGTGAGTGTGTGTGAGAGTGTGTGTGTGAGAGTGTGTACTCACCTAATTGTACTCACCTAATTGTGGTTGCAGGGGTCGAGACTCAGCTCCTGGCCCTGCCTCTTCGCTGTCTGCTACTGGGTCTCTGCTCTCCCTGCTCCATGAGCTTTATCATACCTTGTCTTAAAACTATGTATGGTTCCTGCCTCCACAATATCTTTCTCTAGTCCATTCCACTTCCTGACTACTCTGTGGCTGAAGAAATGTTTCCTGACATCCCTTTGACTCATCTGAGTCTTCAGCTTCCAGTTGTGTCCCCTTGTTTCTGTGTTCCCTCTCTGAAACAACCTGTCACTATCTACCTTGTCAATTCCCCGCAGTATTTTGTATGTCGTTATCATGTCTCCTCTGACCCTTCTTTCCTCCAGTGTTGTTAGTCCTATTTCCCTCAACCTTTCTTCATAAGACAGACCCCTGAGTTGTGGAACTAACCTTGTCGCAAACCTTTGCACTTTCTCTAGTTTCCTTACGTGCTTGACCAGGTGTGGGTTCCAGACTGGTGCTGCATATTCTAGTATGGGCTTGACGTACACGGTATACAGTGTCTTGAACGATTCCTTGTTAAGGTAACGGAACGCTAATCTAAGGTTTGCCAGACGCCCATATGCTGCCGCAGTTATCTGGTTGATGTGTGCCTCCGGAGACGTGCTAGGCGTTATACTCACTCCAAGGTCTTTCTCCTTTGCCGAGGTTTGTAGCCTTTGTCCGCCTAGCTTGTACTCTGTCAGCGGTCTTCTTTGCCCTTCTCCGATCCTCATGACTTTGCATTTGGAGGGATTGAATTCGAGAAGCCAACTGCTAGACCAGATGTCGAGCTTGTGTGTGTGAGAGTGTGTGTGTGTGTGTGTGTGTATGTGTGTGTGTGTGTGTGAGTGTATATGTGTGTGAGTGTGTGTGTGTGTGTGAGAGTGTGTGTGTGAGAGTGTGTGTGTGAGTGTGTGTGTGTGTGTGAGTGTGTGTGTGAGTGTGTGTGTGAGTGTGTGTGTGTGAGAGTGTGTGTGTGAGTGTGTGTGTGTGAGTGTGTGTGTGTGAGTGTGTGTGTGTACATTTTATAAACAAAGTGGAAATGAACTGTGACATTCCTTTTTTTTCTGGTTAATTTTTCATAACTACAATTAACTTGTGATTTTTCAAATTATCTTCCACTGTATCCACTCATTTTCCCTCACCCCACCCTGAATAGTGCCTCCCCCACACCCCACCCTGAATAGTGCCTCCTCCTCACCCTACCCTGCATAGTGCCTCCCCCTCACCCCACCCTGCACAGTGCCTCCCCCTCACCCCACCCTGCACAGTGCCTCCCCCTCACCCCACCCTGCACAGTGCCTCCCCCTCACCCCACCCTGAATAGTGCCTCCCCCTCACCCCACCCTGCACAGTGCCTCCCCTCACCCCACCCTGCACAGTGCCTCCCCTCACCCCACCCTGAATAGTGCCTCTCCCTCATCCCTCCCTGCATAGTGCCTCCCCTCACCCCACCCAGCATAGTGCCTCCCCTCACCCCACCCTGAATAGTGCCTCTTCCCTGCTCCACTCTGTATTGGTCCCTCACTGCTCCACCCTGTATTGGGCACCTCACTGCTCCACCCTGTATTGGGCCCCTCACTGCTCCACCCTGTATTTGGCCATTCACTGCTCCACCCTGTATGGGGTATCACTGCTCCACCCTGTATTGGACCCCCCACACTCCCCCACCCTGTATTGGACCCCTCACTGCTCCACCCTGTATGGGGCTCTTACTGCTCCACCCTGTATGGGGCCCTCACTGCTCCACCCTGAATGGGGCCTTTCACTGCTCCACCCTGTATGGGGCCCCTCACTGCTCCACCCTGTATGGGGCCCCTCACTGCTCCACCCTGTATGGGGCCCTCACTGCTCCACCTTGTATGGGGGTCCTCACTGCTCCACCCTGTACGAGGCCCTCACTGCTCCACTGTGTATGGTCCCCTAACTGTCCCACTCTGAATATGGCTCTCACTGTCCCACTCTGTATGGTCCCCTAACTGCTTCACCCTGTATGGGGCCCCTCACTGCTCCACCTTGTACTGAGGCCTCATTGCCCCACCCTGTATAGGGTCCTCACTGCCCCACCCTGCATGGGGTCCTCACTGCCCCACCCTGTATGGGGCTCTCACTGCCCCACCCTGTATGGGGTACTCACTACTCCACCCTGTATGGGGCCCTCACTGCCCCACCTTGTATGGGGTCCTCACTGCTTCACTCTGAATGGGGCCCTCACTTCTATATAGAAAGCCCCTTGTTGTGCAGAGCATTTCAGGCAAATTGGGTCAATTTTGACCCAGGTACCCATTTTACTGAGAGGTGAAGATGGACAGCAGGTATCTTAAGGAAACCCGTCCTAATGTTTACACCCAGACCTCACTGTGTGAGCTAGGTGCTAGCAATCCAACTTGTAATAGTTTATGTGAAGGGGGAAGGGGCACAGGGGGAGGGGAAGCGTGTAGGGGCAGAGGTCATAGGTTATGTTGATGACACAAATTTGTTAGTTACATCTGTAGAAAGTCTGAGGTGGGTAGGTGAGATAGTGGTGAGGTTTAGTATGTTAACAGGTATGGAAGTGAATAAACGTAAGTCCTTGTTGCTAGAGGTTGGGAACGTTGGGGGAGAGAGAGGGTTGGTCATGTGTTCGTGTTTTGAAGGTTTGTGGTGTAATTTTTAGTAATGATTTAAGGAGGGCCAGGGAGGAGAATTCGAAGGGGGTAGTGGATAGGGCTTTAGGTAGGATGAGGGGTTGGGGTTCCAAGGAAATTACTTTATTGCAAAGGGTGGTAGTGATTAATGTTCTGAGTTATAGTAAACTTTGGTTCAGAGTGGGAGTTTTTCCTCTAGTTGAGGAAGACGTGCGTAGACTGGAAAAAGGTGTTTTGAGTTTTATATGGGGGAGGGGTAGACATTGGTTAAGTAGGGAGGTGGTAGAAACGAGAGTGAAGTGGGGAGGTTTGGGTTTGGTTCCTTTGAGAAGGCGCCTGAGAAGTGTTTTTCTGAAGCAAGAGTTTTTGCTGATGGGAGGTAGGGGGGGTAGGAAAATAGGGGGGGTAATGAAGGAAGTGAGGAAATGGTGGAGTGGCAAAGAGCTAGTAGAGTGCGAGAAGGTCATTAGGTTTCTGTTAGTGGTACGTGAACCTGCTAAGGTTAAGTTACGTAGGTTGGATAGGATTAGTAATAATGAGGTGGTGTTGCAAGGGGAGGCATTGTTTCCCTTATATGGGTGGAAAAGTATTTGGGGTTGGTTGAACAAAGTCAAGGTGGCTCCGAGAGTTAGGGAATTGGGTTATAGGTTTTTGCACGGCATATTGGCTACGAGGGGGCAACTGTTTATTATGGGGTTTGCAAGAGATGGGGTTTGTTCGAAGTGTGGGGAATATGAGACGGCATTTCATGCGGTGTATTTTTGTAAGAGCTTGGAGTTGGTAACATTATGGTTGCACAGGGTATTGGGATGGATAGGGGGGGGAAAGTATCGGGGTTACGTGCTCTGAGTTTAGAGCTGAGTGAATTTCCGGAAGGCGTACGTAGGGCTATAACATACATTATGTTAGACTATTTGTATAATATATGGTGCATGAGAGAGGTGGAAGGGGTAGTGCTGGTCAAGGTTCTAGCTGCGGTATTTGTTAAAACGAAAAATAGGAATGAAGTAATTTACGGTAGAAGTTGGAGACAGAGTTTTCCGGAGGTTTATAGAGATATGACAGTGGGTGGGTTACGTAGGTTGGGGAGGGATGGGTAGGGGGGGAGGGTTAGTTTTTGAGGAAAGTTAGGGGGGGAGGGTTAGTTTTTGAGGAAAGTTAGGGGGAGGGACGTCTTAGTGGGGTAGAGGTTGTGTGGATGGAGGTGGGTTAGTGTGGGGGGGGTAGTGATAGTGATTGGGTTTTGAGAGTGGGTTTTAAGGTGTATGGGGGCATAGGTTACCTGAGGTTGTGGCAGTGTTTCCTTTGTTTTGATAGTGGTTATTGATGTTTAACAGCCTTTGTCCAACTTATGTTATTTTTGTAATCTTTGTTTTGTTGGTTTGAGTATAATTTATGAATATTGGTCAAGTTAGGTTTGAGGTTTTCAACATCATGGTTGTGAGACGATGTAAAAAAAAAACTTGAAATGGCGCAGGTGGGAAGCACCTTGGTTGGCACAGGGTGAACAACCAGTATATCACGTGCTGGATATCATTGGGAAACAAGGTTCATACGTGGCACCGAGATGTAATGGGTATATGGTGGCATTGTGCATTATGGTAATGCAATCGGCTCTGCACGAAGTGTAGGGCGTGAGAACCAGTCGCCTCAGTGCAAAGTCAGTGCAAATTTAGTAATTTAATTGTTAGGGGTATTTTGTATTTCCTTTTTTATATGGTAGAGGGAGTTTCTTACTTTTAACCTGTGTATGGACGGCCACGACGGCCTGATTGCCTTGTATAACGTAAACTTGTTCTTAAAGTAAAATGTACTTGTGTAAGATTACTAGTTCTATGTATATTATGTAAGGATTTTCTAAAATGCACTATGTATAGCATTTATAAGTTTTGTAAGAGGGTTTTATATGTAATTTTGCCATATCTGATGCAGAAACACCTCATCAAGTGTTAAAAGTTATTGGGGTGTGCTGGACCACTATATTATGCATGTGAATTTTACAATTGTGCAAGGTTGAATTTTGTGTCATGTGACACGTGTATAAATTTTTGTAACTTGTATAATTATTGTGTCTCGCCTGAGGCATTGTTATTAATATTTAGTGTATGTAATAATAAGTCTTCTTTTAATAAAATATAAAAAAAAAAAAAAAAATAGTTTATGTTGTTGTTGCTGTTGTTGTTGATGGTGGTGGTGGCGGTGGTATGAGTAACAATCGTTGCAATGGTAGTAGTAATTATGTTGGCGGTCATAACGCACAGAGCCAAGCAAAAACTATTGATCATAGGAAACCTTGGCTACCAGAAGTGGGAGTCACGACCAGCAACCGTCTGTCTAGTGGATGGAGAGGAGGGGGGGGAAGGGGTAGTAGCAACACATTGAGGACATGAGAGAGAGAGAACAAATACATAACAGCCCTTCCTTCCAGCATTTAAGCAGATTCTTTACCTACGGTAAGTTACGTTAAGTGAGGTTAGATTAGGTTGTCTTCTATCCATAAAAAGTAACAAATTATAAAAAAATTATTTTTTTTTCGTTATTTTTTTATTATTATTATTTTATTTAAAATAACAGCACATATACAAAACATTGACATGTAAAAGCGAAAATATTACCTTAATACCAAAATGTGTAACAAAATAGTTACACACAAACAAAAGAACTCATGAAAAGAACTGATACCCAAAAATTTATAGACAAAACTACACTTAAACTTGGACAAACCCTGCAACACCCTAACTCATGCAAAGGTATTGACGAGAAACATTACCATAGCTCGCGCAACAACCTAAACTAAACACAGGTACATACAATATGATTCACCACTACCCTGTATCTGTACCCCCCCAAAGAATGTTTTTATTTTTCATTATATATTAAAGAAACATGTCATACAATTACTGAACATTTCATCCAAAACCAGACGACTGTTATTCAACGACTTATGCTAAGGTATACTAACTAATACACTTAATATGACAAAATATTACATTGATGTCTATGAAATAAACAGTGACAACTTCAACATAGAACATGGAATATATATTTTTAATTTATTTTATTATATATATATTTTTAACAAATACAGTTGTACAATTAAAATGACCTATACATGGTAAGCAATAGTGCAAAAGACACAAATAATAACATCCCCATCACTCCTCCAGATGAAACCCAGACTAAACAAAAACTTTTTTTTTTAACTGCTAGTTGCCTACCACACGTACTCACAATAAAACTGCTAGTTGCTTACCATACGTACTCAATAAAACTGCTAGTTGCCTACCATACGAACTCACAATAAAACTGCTAGTTGCCTACCATACGTTTTTTTAACTCCGTACAATGAAACCCTATCCTGTAACATAATACAAAACTTAAAATAAAAACCGGGCACTTGCCAATCCACTACACAAAACCTACATTATCTCCAAACGGTCACCACCGCCAAAATCTAACACACATTTATAACGTATCTATAAAGTTTTTTTTTTCCAAAGTTTTTTTTTTTTTTTAACATAATAACAGACTTTAACTACAATTTATAACGCCACAAAACGTTTAACTATAAATCACTACAATCTGCATGTGATTCTGGTATAAACACAAGCTAATAAACTAATAAAATTTATCCTAAAGTCGCAAAAAATATTACACACCAACTTTGTGATGTCACCCTTTTTTTTTTCTTTTTTTTTCTTTTTCAAGGGACGCAGCCCCACACAATAATTTGACCACCTCCTTTGCAGAACCCCATCTTACATAAGAACCAACCTTACTTGTAACATAATTTCCTTATGTTTTTTTTTTCCGGAACCAGACAGACTTAAAAACCCCAATGAGAGGACTGCACTTAACAACCGAAACCAAAACCAACCCCACCCGATACACGAAACCCCTTACCCTACACCTCCCAACCAACCTCACTCACACCTCAAACAACCTGAAACTAAACCCTCACACCCCCACCTCCCCACATGCGCATACTGCAACACCCCCCTCCCCACCTTAATACAAAAACACCTCACCCACCAAACCCCTCCACCCCGCAACCACACCAAAACCCCTTAAACTTGGAACCAGCCCTAAACACCCCCCCTCTCCACTCCTAACAACTGTTGCATTGTCAAAACCCTATATGCAGCCGGAAATTTAGAAACCCAAACCCTGCCATAAACCTCCCTATTCCTACATTTTGTTCTATAAATCCCTGCAGCCAAAGCATGAATTAAAACCTCTCTATCTGAACCCCTCATACCCCATGACAAAAACACGAACTCTAACATTATATAAACCAAAGCTCTATGCACTGCCTCCCCACACACCCCAAAGTCCAAACAAAGCGCCTTTAACACTGAAAACCTCCCCCCCCATCCAAACCCTCACACGCCCCCTCCCCTCACAAAAATATACCACGTGAAATGCCGTTTCCCATTCACCACACCTATCGCAAGACCCATCCCCTGTGACTCCCATCTCGAACAACTGAGCTTTCGCCGCCAGTATCCCATTTAAGAATCTGTAACCTGTTTCTCTCACCCTAGGCCTCACCTTCACCTTTTTTAACCAACCCCAAATACTCTTCCAATTATACAACGGATACACCTCCACTCCCCGTACTATCTTCTCCCTCACACATGCCCTATCCAATCTGCTTACTCTCACACTCCCTGGGTCCCTCAACACCAGGAGTACCCGTAACACTGCCTCACACTCCCTAAGCTCCCTACCCCCCACCACTTCCTAACCTCACCCATTACTGCACCCAACCTTCTGCCCCTCAGCTCCCCCTTCATCATAAATTCCTGCTTTACAAACACACTTTTCAACCTTCTCCTCAATGGAATCAAACCCATCCCTCCATTTTTAACACTTGTCTCCACCACCTCCCTACTCAACCAAGGCCTTCCATTCCCCCAAATAAACCTAAGCACTCCCTTTTGTAGCCTTCTCACATCAGCATCTAATAATGGATAAACCGCCGCTCTAAACCACAATTTACTAAAAATTAAACTTTTGCTCTGTGAAGTGAACCAAGATGCCGTCCATTGAGCAACTTTACCAGCAGCTTAAGGAGGAATTGAGGGTAGCGAAGCTTGAGATACGGCGATTGACGGAGGAAAACAAGAGGATTCGTAGTAGTCCTCCTGTTGTGAGTCCTCAGGTCAAGAAGGGAACCTGGGCAGTGGCCGGACTTCAAGGAACGAAGTTGAAGATCAAGAAAACGAATGGAGAGTTAGAAACGATGAAGAAGAAAGAGACTGCTGTGGAAACATCGAATGCCTTCTCCGTGCTACCCGATGAATGTGAGTCGACTACTGGGAACGTCACGACGAACGACACAAATGAAGGTAAAAATATTGTTGTTGTTGGGGATAGCCAGGTTAGGTATATGGATAGGGCATTCTGCTTGAAGGATAGGAGTAGGAGACAGAGGGTTTGCTTTCCTGGGGCTGGGATGGAGGATATTGTTAGCCGGCTTGACAACATCATGAACGGTAATGGGATCAATCCTATTATCTGCCTCAGTGCTGGAGGCAATGATGTAGGCAAGCGTAGAAGTGAGGATTTAGTTAGAAGGTACAGGACAGCAATAGACATAATTAGGAAGAAGGGTGGGAACCCTGTCATATGTGGTATTTTGCCAAGGAGAGGAGTTGGAAATGAATGGCTGTCCAGGGCAATTGGTGTCAATTGCTGGCTGGACAAATACTGTAAGGAAAATTCAGTAACATTCATTGACAACTGGGACCTCTTCTATGGCAGAAATGACATGTATGCCAGGGATGGGGTTCACTTATCCAGGTCTGGGGTGGGGGCACTGGCAACTGCAGTGGAGGGAGCTGTTAGGGCTTTAAACTAGAAATAGTTAGTGGTATGGGTTTTGGGGGGAAAACAGTGAAGTCCCAGTGTAGTAATATTATAAGTTCTAGGAGAACTAGTAATAGGCAGAAAAAGGTGGACAGTGGAAAGCTAGTGACACTAGATGACAAGGACAGTAATAGGTATAGTGGAAAACAGAAAGGAGCAGGAAGGGTAAAGAGAAAGGAGGGTCTTTAAATATTTATTACACCAATAGTCGTAGTGCTAGGAATAAGATGGACGAGTTGAGATTAGTTGCAAGTACGGGTAATATTGATGTTTTTGCAATAACTGAGACATGGTTTAATATGAAAAATCGGGACTTGCCTGCCGAATGTCACATTCAGGGTTTTAAATTGTTCCAAGTAGACAGAAGTATCGGGAAGGGGGGTGGGGTGGCACTCTATGTCCGTGATCATTTAAATTGTTGTATAAAAACGGGTATAAAGTCTGAATTAACACATACAGAGTCTGTCTGGATAGAATTTTCAGAGGGGTGTGAAAAATTGATTTTAGGCGTGATTTACCGTCCTCCAAACTTAGATATGGAACAAGGGAGACTACTTTGGGAGGAAATTGTTAAGGCCACAAGGCACGATAACGTAGTAATTCTAGGGGACTTTAACTTTAGTCAGATTAATTGGAATTTCTTGACAGGGAATTTAGAATCTAACGACTTTTTAGAAGTAGTTCAGGATTGTTTTTTGAAGCAGTTTGAAACAGAACCTACAAGGGGAAATAACCTACTTGACTTGGTTCTGGCAAGCAAGGAAACCCTTGTTAATAATTTAGAAATTACAGAGGAACTCGGCTCAAGCGACCACAAGTCAATTACCTTTAGCATTGAATGGATGTATGATAGTAGGGATAATTCAGTAACGGTCCCAGATTTTCGCTTAGCAGATTATAATGGACTTAGAGAACACTTATCAACTGTGGACTGGGGTGAAGAAGAGAGGTATCAATATGACAGTTTTCTTAACACTATACAGGCTGCCCAAAGAACATTTATCCCGTATAAAGAAATTAGATCTAGTAGAAATGACCCAAAATGGATGAATAATAGGCTTAAGTATCTTTTAGGGTAGAAGAAAGGAATTTATAGGCGCATAAAAAGAGGTGAGGGTCATCTTATAAATCAGTATACTGACATTAAGAGGGACGTTAAAAGGGAATAAGAAAAGCTAAACGGGACTATGAAATTAAAGTTGCTAGGGGTTCAAACACTAACCCAAAAGTTTTTTCCAGGTTTATAGAACAAAAGTTAGGGATAAGATAGGTCCCCTTAAAAATAACTCTGGGCATCTTACTGACAAGGAGAATGATATGTGCTCTATTTTTAATAATTATTTTCTCTCGGTTTTCACACAGGAAGACATTAATAATATCCCAGAAATTAATTTTTACAGAGGCCCAGAAGAAGATAAATTATGTAATATCACAGTCACTAGCGAAATGGTTAGGAAACAACTAGACCGACTGAAACAAAATAAATCGCCGGGTCCTGATGAGCTTTTTGCAAGGGTTCTTAAGGAATGCAAAATGGAACTCTGTGAACCAATATCTAACATTTTTAATTTATCTCTTCAAACAGGTGTAGTGTCTGATATGTGGAAGATGGCTAATGTAATTCCTATTTTTAAAGCAGGGGACAAGTCACTACCGTCAAATTACCGCCCAATAAGCCTGACCTCAATTGTAGGCAAATTACTAGAGTCAATTATAGCTGATATTATTAGAAGCCATCTAGATAACCATAATTTGATTAATGATACTCAGCATGGATTCACGAGGGGCCGTTCCTGCCTATCTAATTTATTAACCTTCTTCACTAAAGCTTTTGAGGCTGTTGATCACGATAAAGAATTCGATATTGTTTATTTAGACTTTAGTAAGGCTTTTGATAGAGTACCGCACCAGAGACTGTTAAAGAAAGTGGCAGCTCATGGCATTGGGGGAAAAGTGCTGTCATGGATCGAGTCATGGCTCACCAATAGGAAGCAGAGAGTGTGCATAAATGGGGTTAAATCCGAATGGGGACTTGTAACAAGTGGTGTTCCACAGGGATCAGTCTTAGGCCCATTGTTATTTATAATATATATCAATGACCTTGACGAGGGAATTACTAGTGATATGAGCAAATTCGCCGACGACACGAAGATAGGTAGGATAATTGATTCAAACATAGATGTCATAGAACTTCAGGAAGATTTAGACAAACTTAATTCGTGGTCAGAAAAGTGGCAGATGCAATTCAATGTAGATAAATGCAAGGTTCTGAAGCTCGGTAGTGTCCATAACCCAAGCACTTATAAGTTAAATAACGTAGAACTTAGCCATACAGATTGCGAGAAGGACTTGGGGGTGATGGTAAGCAGCAACCTTAAACCAAGACAGCAATGCCTAAGCGTACGTAATAAGGCAAATAGATTACTGGGATTTATATCAAGAAGTGTTAGCAACAGAAGTCCAGAGGTTATATTACAGCTTTATACATCATTAGTAAGGCCTCACCTAGATTACGCAGCTCAGTTTTGGTCTCCATATTACAGAATGGACATAAATTCGTTAGAAAACATTCAGCGTAGAATGACTAAATTAATACATAGCATTAGAAATCTTCCTTACGAAGAAAGATTGAAGACCCTTAAATTACATTCACTTGTAAGACGTAGAATGAGGGGAGACATGATCGAGGTATACAAGTGGAAAATGGGTATTAACAAAGGGGATATAAATAAGGTCTTGAAGATATCTCTCCAAGAGAGAACCCGCAATAATGGATTCAAGTTAGATAAGTTTAGATTTAGAAAGGATATAGGAAAGTATTGGTTTGGAAATAGGGTAGTTGATGAGTGGAACAGTCTGCCTAGTAGGGTTATTGAAGCTAGGACCTTGGGTAGTTTCAAATTTAGGTTGGATAAATTCATGAGTGAGAGGGGTTGGATTTGAGTGGGACTCGCGCATGAGTGGGTAGAATTGTCAAAGCTTATTTCTTGGGTAGCTTTGAAAATTGGGTTGAGCAAATATTCTGTTAGTGGGATGGATTGTGAAGGACCTGCCTAGTATGGGCCAACAGGCCTGCTGCAGTGTTCCTCCTTTCTTATGTTCTTATGTTAATGACCACCACCCTTTGCAACAGCGTTACGTCCCCAACTCCCCAGCCCCTCATTCGCTTCAAAGCCGAATCCACCACTTCCCCCGAATTCTTCTCTCTTGCTACCCTGCCATCACTACAAAACACTATCCCACAGATTTTTAAAGCTTCTACACATTGCCAACCCTCCCTTAAACCCAACGTTTCCCCACTCCAACTACCTACCTCTAATAGGTGTGATTTACTTCTATTAACCCTCATTCCTGTTGCCTGACCAAAAAGCTCCACCCAACCTCTAACCCATCTCAAACTCTCCTCTGTCTTTATTAACAACGTTGTGTCATCTATATAACCTACTATCCCTGCCCTATCCTCCCCTATGTCCCCTTCTACCCTTAAACCCTCATCTACTACCCTATAAAAAGGATCTTGGAAACAAGCAAAGAGGATCTGTGACAGAGGACATCCCTGTCTCAGTCCCCTTCCCATGTTCATCGCCCACCCAACCATCCCATTTATTTGTATCCTCATCAACGCCTCTGCATATAAAGTTCTTGCCCATCCTACAATTTCTTCTCCAAAACCTAGCCTTCCTAAGATATCTAACAGCACCCCCTATTCACCCTGTCGTAAGCCATCTGCCAATCCAGCCCCAACACCCCCCCCCCTGATTTACTTTCAATAAACTCTTTTATTCTACTGTGACCATTCCTAAAACTTCTCCCTGGTATCCCAAATTGTCCCTCGTGCAACATATTCCCTAAACCTCTCTTGATTCTATTAGCCAAAATCTTTGAAAATATCTTATAGTCAGTACACATGAGCGCAATAGTCCTATAGTCCTTAAACCCCTTTGGTGTTTTACATTTAGGCACTTAACACTACAACTCCTGTCCTAACTGACTCCTCCATTACTCCTGTCTCCCTCATGTCATTGAAGACCCTGACTAGCACCCCTCTCAGCACCTGCCAGTATTGCATGTATACTTCCCCCGGTAATCCATCTATACCTGGCGATTTTCCAGCCCTTAACCCTTTAACCGCCTCCCAAACTTCTTCTTCCGTTATGTCCCCCTCTATTGCCTTCCTATCATCCTCATTCAACCTTCTATTAATTCCCCCCTAATAATTGGACACAAGCCCTCTCATCCCTTTCTTCTTCCGCAAACTTCCTTCCAAACCAACACTCCACATAACCAGTCATCCCCTCTGTCGTTTGCAACACTCTTCCCACCTCATACCCCCCATCTCCTCTTCCACCTCTACAGACTTCAGCAACATACCCTGTCTACGCTTCTGAAACTGCCTCAACACCACCGCAGACGCCTTATCCCCCCTTAAAACCTCCTCCATCCCACTTCGTACCCGTAAAGCGTGAACCCTCTCATACTGAATGTCTTTCAGAGCCCTTCTTACTCCCTCAACACTCTCTGCGTGCCTTCCTCTGCCTTCCCCACCATAACTATCCCTCAATAAACCCTCTAAATACCTCTGGTAACCATACCTATATCGAGCATCCTCCCTTCCCACCTTCTCAAAGTACTCCTTTATCCCCTTCTTCCCACACTCATTCCACCACCTCGCCGCATGTACACGTTAAGTTTCCAATAACTCGAGTATACCCTCACAGCCCCCTCCCAACCCGCTTGCATCAACACACCCTTGTGATCTGAAAAACCTACATCCAAACATTCCACTTTCTCAACCCCTACCGCTCGCGAAACATAAACCCGATCCAATCTAGCCGCATAATTGCCCCTAAAAGAAGTGAATTCAACAGGCTCGCCCCATCCTCCCACCGCATCGACAACCCCCACCGCACCCAAAACTTCCCGTAAGATCCTCAAAACACTACCTGTTCCTATCGGCTCCACGTCCCTAACCCTAATAACGCTGTTCCAGTCTCCCGCAATTATGACCACCTGCGGCAGACCCCTGAAAGCATAAATTAATTCATCCCTCACGAATTGTTCCTTGACCCTATTATTCGAAATCGATGGCATATACACTCCAATAAAACTAACCTGGACCTCCCCCCATTGACCATCAACCCTCACCACTCTCCCCCCTCCCTCTTCCCATGACTGCAAGACAAAAGGGCACGTGTCCCTAATACCCACTACCACACCCCCCTTGAACAACTCAGAACCTCCCACAAAACACTGATATCCTTTCAACTTTAAATCCCACCCACACCTATAATTGTGCTCTTGAAAAAACACTACATCTACCCTGTACCTAATCAATGTCACTTCTACCCACTTTCGTTTGGCCTCATTTTTAAGGCCATTCACGTTCATACTTAAACACTGGAAGGTAATGGTTGAGGTTTCCCTTTTGGTTTCGGTTGTTTTCTCTCCAAAGTTATACCTGTGACCCTCCTCTGCCACCCTTCCTGTCACCTCCCAGCCCCCCTTACCCTTATCACCCCCACTACCTCTAGCTCTTGTCTGTTGTCCAACTACAACTTCAGACCAAATTTTCTTACCAGGTCTCTGTGCTGGTGTGAGGACATCATTACCAGCCTCCTCATCAGTTCTCTTCCTATATTCTCCCCTTTCTCTTAGGTCCTCATTTACCTGCTCATTGTGCACCTCCAC
The DNA here is from genome assembly GCA_009830355.1 of Cherax destructor. NCBI lineage: Eukaryota > Metazoa > Arthropoda > Malacostraca > Decapoda > Parastacidae > Cherax > Cherax destructor. The sequence goes on along the minus strand of WNWK01029470.1, from coordinate 5,499 downwards.
CTCCACCTGTATGACATCCAACACAGCTTTACCACACCCCTCGCCTGCTGCCTCACCACCACCCACCTGTTCCTGGTTCTGCTCCAGAACCCCAATGCCACACACCTCACTGGTTGACCCCTCCAATGTCAGCTCTTCACCTTCAAGAATCTCATTGAGATCCCTCAAAATCTCGGCCTCCTGACCAGTTACACCTTCCTCTTCCATGTCTGGCCCAGTCTTTCCCCCTTCTGACACCTCCATGCTCTTCCCACTCATCCTTTGTTCCTCCATCTCCGCTCTGTCCACCTCCACGCTCCATGATGTCTTCTATCGCTGCTCTGCTCCACCTCGACGCCAATCCTCTCTCCTTTGGCTACACTCAGCAGCCAAGTGACCCGGCTTTCCACACAGTCGACATGTCCTCACCTGCCCTGGGTATGTGACGTACACCTGTGTGCGAAAATTCTCCATAAGTACATAAGAGGGAATAGGTTTCCTCAAGGAAATTTTGATGGAGTATGTTCCCTCTAAAACGCCAGCATATAACCCCTGCGCCCAGCGTCCTATGTTTACAGCATGTATTATGCCATAACTCTTAAATACATCTTTAATATCCTCTTGTCCGGATTCAAAGGGCACATTATGCACCTTAATCCACTTATAAGTGGCAGAAACATCCTTCAAACATACCTCTAGGCCTTGATGTAACACTAACTTTTTCTCCTGGTATGTATCGACGACTCGTTGATAAGCTGCAGTGCAAGCTAATTTGATGAAGATCCTCCTTGCACCGTTTAATGATATGCCATAAATCTCCTCATGCGATAATCCAAAAGTGTCTCGTAGTATTGCAGGCAGTAGAACCTCTGCATTAGACGGATATATGGCACCCTGGACCAAGTCAACACAGACCGTGTTCACTCTCCTCCTGTCACCGACGTCCATTGTTTGAAAATGACGTTGCCTCTAACTGCCGCAAGGGAGCACCACCAGCACACCCGCACACAACCAAGGCTGGGCGTGGAATCCTTTTTTCGTTATAGCATAAGATAAAACGTCAAAGAAAATTCTCAGGCGCGAACAGACAGTTGGCAGCCAGTGTGCACGACGTGACCATCCCAGTCATAATTCAACAGTTAAAGGAGCCTTCAACAGTCACCCGTTTGACTGGTTTTACAACAATGACATGATGTTTGTGGTTAAGAGGGCTAGCTGCCATTTAGACTTAGGGATCATGTAGTTGACTGAGGAAAAGTGCCGGGAGGCACAGAAATTCACATCTGAATGTCGAAGAAATGGAAATGATGAAGAGAATCAATGGTTGGGACAGTTGTAGAGAAGCGAAGGTAAAACACACACGAGCTAGAAAGAGATAGAGAAAACTGAGGATAGAAGTCGGTGGAATATTGATCACAAGTATTATAAACGAAAACAAGAGAGAGAGAGAAGAAAGTCGTAGCGAGAATGTGAGAACGACTTGGTACCTCAAGCAGTACCAAACTTGCACACAGCGTCATCAGACAGAAGGTGACAGTACCGAAGACGGGAGGAGAAGAGCTTCAGGTAGCAACATGGAGGTCTAAACTAGTGCTTGATGACAGAAGTTTCGCAGAAAACTCATCTAATAACAGAGGCCGGAAGACACGAGATTAAGCAGCCGAATTTGCACATCAGCTGACTGTACAAAGCAAGTGGTGGACCAGACGGATGCTGCAGTTAACGTAGTTAAATGATAAGTAATGAAAATTTGAAACAGTAAAGAATATACAGTGCGTGATACAAATATTAAAAATTAAAAAAGACAAGGACCCGGAAGTTAATATTAACAAAAGACTGCCAATGGAAAAACATGAAGTTGCAAGAAACTTGCACACAACACTGGCTGTCTCTGACAATGTTTACAATAAATACAAAAGTGTAACACTCTTAAAAAAAAGTGTTTACAATGTATGTTAGTGCACGACTGGAATGTTCACCAGCTGTGTGTTGTCTTGTCTGTAAACATGCACAGGCAAGATAGTAAAGGTGTAAAGACCTACAAAAAAAGGCTCAGAGAACTAAAAAAGTAGAATAAATTAGGATGAAAAGTTATAAACACTAAAGCTGCCCAAGCTGGCTGAGAGGAGCAAAATAGGAGACATGATAACCTCGTATACGATCATAAGTGGATACTGGAAAAAGAAAATTCCCAAGAATGTATTTTTATTTAATGTGTTGCTCTCTCTGTCTCTGTCTGTCTGTCTGTCTGTCTGTCTGTCTGTCTGTCTGTCTGTCTGTCTCTCTCTCTCTCTCTCTCTCTCTCTCTCTCTCTCTCTCTCTCTCTCTCTCTCTCGTAGCTCCGCGATCCATAATGCGCCGGTGGATCTTGGCTCAAAGTAATTTCACCTGTCGTGCGTTAATAAGATCACCAATCACCTGTTGCTCGGTAATTGCCTGTTGGAACCTTCCCTTGGTGATTATATACGCACCCTTGGCCCTTCTTGCCTTAATAAGAACACCTTTTGACTCTGAAAAATATGTTGCTATGAAGCAAACACTATCGTCCTGCTGCGTTGCTCTCTCTCTCTCTCTCTCTCTCTCTCTCTCTCTCTCTCTCTCTCTCTCTCTCTCTCTCTCTCTCTCTCTCTCTCTCTCTCTCTCTCTCTCTCTCTCTCTCTCTCTCTCTCTCTCTCTCTCTCTCTCTCTCTCTCTCTCTCTCTCTCTCTCTCTCTCTCTCTCTCTCTCTCTCTCTCTCTCTCTCCTGCTAAGTCACACCTGAAGGTTGTTAGGGAATACCATAACACCCCTGTTCCTATTATTGTCTTGTGCAATGTTGTGTTATGGTGTGGTTATAGTGATGTGTTATAGTGTGCTTATAGTGATGTGTTATGGTGGGGTTATAGTGATGTGTTATGGTGTTATATTGTGTAATGGTGTTATAGTGATGTGTTATGGTGTTGTGTTATGGTGTGGTTATAGTGATGTGTTATGGTGTGCTTATAGTGATGTGTTATGGTGTGCTTATAGTGATGTATTATAGTGTTATATTGTGTAATGGTGTTATAGTGATGTATTATAGTGTTATATTGTGTAATGGTGTTATAGTGATGTATTATAGTGTTATATTGTGTAATGGTGTTATAGTGATGTGTTATGGTGTTGTGTTATGGTGTGGTTATAGTGATGTGTTGTGATGGTATAGTGTGTTATGGTGTGGTTATAGTGATGTGTTATAGTGTTGTGTTATGGTGTATAGCGTTGTTCTGTGTTGTGTGGTGTTATAGTGTTGTGTTAGTGTTATGTTACGGTGTTATAGTGTTGAGTTATAGTGTAGTGTTATGGTGTTGTAATCAAGGCTCTTGTCAGGGGCCCAGGGGATCATGAACGCTCCTGACAGTGGCCCTGAAGAACCATCAACGCTCATGTCAGGGGCCTTAGGAACCATGAACGCTCTTGTCATGGGCCCCTGGAAGAGCATGAAAACTTAAGTTAGAGGGCCCTAGGGGCCATAGCTCTTCCGTCAGCACTTACGTCCTAGTCAGAGGACTAAAGAACCATGAAAGCCCCGTCAGGGGGTCCTGGGGGGCCCTTATAAATATATTGTTCAACAGGTATACCTTTCTCTAAGAGATGTCAGTATAACAGTGTGTGTGTGTGTCAGTATAACAGTGTGTGTGTCAGTATAACAGTGTATGTGTCAGTATAACAGTGTGTGTCAGTATAACAGTGTGTATGTGTCAGTATAATAGTGTGTGTCAGTATAACAGTGTGTGTGTCAGTATAACAGTGTGTGTGTCAGTATAACAGTGTGTGTTTTATTATAAGTGTGTGTGTGTCAAAATAACAGTGTGTGTGTCAGTATAACAGTGTGTGTGTCAGTATAACAGTGTGTGTCAGTATAACAGTGTGTCAGTATAACAGTGTGTGTCAGTATAACAGTGTGTGTCAGTATAATTGTGTGTGTCAGCATAACAAAGTGTGTGTCAGTATAACAGTGTGTGTTTTAGTATAAGTGTGTGTACTCACCTAGTTATGGTTGCAGGGGTCGATTCATAGCTCCTGGCCCCGCCTCTTCACTGGTCTCTACTGGGTCATTCTCCCTGCGCCATGAGCTTTATCATACCTCTTCTTAAAGCTATGAATGGATCCTGCCTCCACTACATCACTTCCCAAACTATTCCACTTCCCGACCACTCTGTGACTGAAGAAATACTTCCTAACATCTCTGTGATTCATCTGAGTCTTCAACTTCCAACTGTGTCCCCTTGTTGCTGTGTCCCATCTCTGGAACATTCTGTCTCTGTCAATCTTGTCAATTCCTCTCAGTATTTTATATGTCGTTATCATGTCCCCCCTATCTTTCCTGTCCTCCAGTGTCGTCAGGTTGATTTCCCTTAACCTCTCCTGGTTGGACATACCCCTTAGCTCCGGGACTAGTCTTGTTGCAAACCTTTGCACTTTCTCTAGTTTCTTTACATGCTTGGCTAGATGTGGGTTATAAAATGGTGCTGCATACTCCAGTATGGGCCTAACGTACACAGTGTACAGGGTCCTGAACGATTCCTTATTAAGATGTCGGAATGCTGTTCTTAGGTTTGCTAGGCGCCCGTATGCTGCAGCAGTTATTTGGTTGATGTGCGCCTCAGGAGATGTGCCTGGTGTTATACTCACCCCAAGATCTTGTGTGTGTTAGTTAGTTACCATTTTGTCCTAGGCACATGTCAATTAGACACTAGGCCTGTTGTATATATGTGTGTGTGTATGTGTATGTAAGGAAACACTTCGAAATGTTTCTGCCCCACCGGGAATTGAACCCGGCCCCTCCGTGCGTGAAGCAAGAGCTTTACCCACTAGGCCACCGGGGGCTGTGTGTGTGTGTGTGTGTGTGTGTGTGTGTGTGTCGCAGAAAATGGGTTACACAAATGTCATGTAAAAAGTGAGCCACTCAGGTCTACCTTAATCAAAACAAAGCGCTAAACCAGAGTTCACTACTTCAATGATTTGGTTATCAGGCAAAATTCCTCATTAGGAAAATATACATTTATTACTTCTAACAATATATATATATACACCAGATAAACACCCACATTTCCTCCCAGCATGTACACATAAACAAAGATACATAAAGAGCCGGCAGGCTGCGATATCAAAGCAAAACAAAACTCACACACGTATTATTATTATTATAATCAAATAGAAGCGCTAAATCACAGGGGTCATACAGCGCTGCAGGTTATTGCAGGATGCTGGGAGAATGGGTTGTAAGAGGGAGATGGATGATTAGTAGGGTATGGAGTGTAGCAGGATGGTGGATAGTGCAGGGATAGAGGGTAGCAAGAGATCGAGGTAGAAGGGACTGAAGGAGGTGCTAAAGGTATAATCTTCAGAGTTTGTGTAGTAAGTCAGTTTCTGTCAAAAAGTCAACGAGAGAGTCAGGATTAAAGGAGGGTCCATCTGCAAGAAGGGAAGGTAAAGAAAGGGCCGCAGAGCGAAGACGACGTTGGAGGTAAATTCCGCGTGCTCGTTGATAAAGTGGAC
>WNWK01029469.1:0-24383 GCA_009830355.1 Cherax destructor | reverse complement strand
GAAGAAAATGCCAAAGAGGACCTTCATTACTAAGGAGGAAAAGGCACAGCCAGGACACAAGCCTATGAAAGACAGGCTAACTCTTATGATGTGTGCCAATGCCAGTGGTGATTTTAAAGTGAAGCCTTTACTGGTGTATCACTCAGAAAATCCCAGAGCCTTCAAAAACACAATGTTAACAGGAATAATTTGTGTGTGCATTGGAAGGCTAACAGTAATGCATGGGTCACTAAGGACTTTGTGGAATGGTTGACTGCAGTGTTTGGCCCTAGTGTGAAGAAATACCTCCTGGAAAAGAAATTGCCACTCAAGTGCCTCCTGCTACTGGACAATGCTCCTGCTCATCCTCACAACTTGGATGACTTTTTGTCTGATAAGTTTAGTTTCATCACAGTGAAGTTCTTGCCTCCTAACACCACTCCTCTTATCCAGCCCATGGACCAGCAGGTCATTTCCAACTTCAAGAAACTGTACACCAAAGCATTGTTTCAAAGGTGCTTTGATGTAACTTCAGCCTCTGCATTAACCCTAAGAGAGTTCTGGAAAGATCACTTCAATATCGTGCATTGCATAGGCCTTATAGGTAATGCTTGGGAGGGAGTGACTTCCAGGACTTTGAACTCTGCTTGGAGACCACTGTGGCCAGATTGTGTTGAAAAGAGGATTTTGAAGGATTTGAGGCGGGCCCCTGACGACCCTGTGCCTGTTGTGGACTCTATAGTGGCATTGGGGAACAGCCTGGGGTTGGAGGTGAGTGGTGAGGATGTGGAAGAGTTGGTGGAGGAGCACAGGGTAGACCTAACCACTGAAGAGCTGAGAGAGCTTCATCAGCAACAGCAGCAGACGACATTTAAGGAAATTGATTCAAAGGAGGAGGCTGGACAGGTTGAGGTAGTAACTTCTTCAGAGATTAAGGAAATTTTTTCCAAATGGGCTGATGTGCAGACATTTGTTGAAAAACACCACCCTGAGCAAGCTGAAGCAAACCACATCTGCAACATGTTCAGTGACAGAATCTTGCCCCACTTCAGAAAAATGTTGAAGAGTCGCCAGAAACAGAGGACTCTGGACAGTTTTTTTTCTAAGAAGAGTTCTAGTGACTCAAGCTGGTCCTAGTGGCATTAACCCTTTCAGGGTTATTGACGTACTAGTACGGCTTACGCCCTGGGGTTATTGACGTACTAGTACGCCTAAATTCTAGCGCCCTCAAATCAAGCAGAAACAGGCTGTTAGGCCTAGATGTGATAGAATGGGTCTGTGCGGTCAGTGTGCGCAGTATAAAAAAAATCCTGCACACCACAGTGTATAATGAGGAAAATAAAACTCTGACCATGTTTTTGGTTTAAAACAGCGACTTTGCAGTCTATTTTCGTATGGAATTTATTGATGTATTCTCGTTTTCTTGGTCTCATTTGATAGATTGGAAGATATATTACAGAAATAGAGATGATTTTGATTGGTTTGACAATGACAAGTACCTTGAAATTGAGCTCAAAGTAGTGAAAATGTTCGATTTTTGACAATGTTCAAGAGTAAACAAATCACACCATGCATCCAATACACATCAACTGGCGAGTCTAATATTCATGCACAAGTGCTATAATATTATTTATACCATTTTTACAATGATGCAGTTGTATACATAACAGTAAATCTTCTATTTGTTTGCGAGAATAAAAATTCAAAATGAAAAGCAAAAGTAATGTAAGAGGGGCCTGGAAACGTGACTAATGAACAGAGAAGACGTTATTTTAGTGCCAGGAATGTCTGCCTTGTTTATTCTGGACCCTATTTTGAAACTGGCATCGTTTGAAATTTGTGTGAAATTGGCCAAATTGCCATTTTCTGACCACTATTTTGGGTAGTTGTAATAGGTAAATAATCGGTTTCTTGTATTCAATTGATAGAAGAAATGGAGTTCTAGCGAAATAGCTCTAATTTTAGTTGCCTGAAACATTGGAATCTGCCGAAAATAGGGCTCAAAGTGGGCGAAATCGCCGATGCGTAAGTGTCATGGCTGCCGCTAACTTCGCGAAAGCATAATTCCGTTAGTTTTCGATCAAATTTCATAATTTTTGTGGCGTTATGATCGGAAAAAAATTCTCTATCATTTCATAAGAAAAAATAATTTTTTTATTTTTTTTAAATTCTTGGACCCTGAGAACGAGTTTCGGAGACCCCAATTGGACCCTGAAAGGGTTAAAAGACCAAGAAGGGAAGTAACCCCATAGAGGGACTTGTTACCTGAAGTCCTTTTGGAGGGAAATACCCCTTCCAAAAATTAAGCACTCCCTCACTCCTCCTCCCAGTCTTAAAGATGCCAGCAAGTCTCTTCAATAAAGGTAAGTAAATGTTATTTTAAATGTTTATTTTATAATTTATTTATAAATTTTAAATTGTATGTAGTATTTGTGTGTGTTTTCTGTATGTAAAACTATAGTTATTCTTTAAAAAATTAATTTTTTTGTGAATATTTTTTGGATGTCTGTAACGGATTAATTGTATTTACATTATTTCTTATGGGAAATAAGGTTTCAGATAACTTTTTTTCGGTTAAAGCTCTAGCTCCTGGAACGGATTAAGAACGTTAACCGGGGGTCCACTGTAAGTCACTGACTTATTTGGGTTATCCTAGGTTCTCTACACATATGCTGCTATGTATGATAATCTATGTAACTGTACTCGCCTAATTGTGGTTGCAGGGGTCGATACTCAGCTCCTGGCCCCGTGTATCTGAATAAACTTACTTACAGTTTGCGTGAAGGAAAAACAAATTCCTATTCCCTCAAGAGGCCGCCTTGTTATTGTTCAGCGGGGGATACAACCCGCCCCCGACCCCACCATCCCACCATTCGTATTCCATACGCATCAAAAAAATCCTGCTACAAGCCAGCTGTTTGTGAAGAATAAGAGAGAGTGAATTGTGTTTTGATTTTTAAATTACTATATCTTGTATCTGCCAAGCAATCATGACACCCAGTAGGCATACCAGTATTGCTCAAAGTGGCAAGAAAAGGTGTAAGCATTTAAGTCTTAGAATTAACGAAGAAAACATAATAGACAAGACATAACCCATGGCCGTAATGAAGTGTTACTTTGTACACATAAAAAGATGTATAAACATAAGTTTGTGTGACTGACTTACTGACTGACTTACTTGACTGACTTACTTGACTGACTTACTGACTGACTTGACTGACTTACTGACTGACTTGACTGACTGACTACTTACTGAACTGACTTGACTGGACTTACTGCCCGCACTGAGCTGCACGACTGACTTACTGAATGACTTGACTGACTTACTGAATGACTTGACTGCTACGTGAGCCTGAGCTACTGACTTACTGATGACTTGCTGACTACTGAGCTTGGCACTGATACTGCACTACTGGCGGACTGACTGATGACTTACTGACACTGATGACTTGACTGACGCTTACTGATGACTGACTGACTACTGACTGACTTACTGACTGACTGACTGACTTGCACTGAATGACTTGACTGACTTACTGAATGACTTGACTGACTTACTGAATGACATGACTGACTTACTGAATGAGACTTGACTGACTTACTGAATGAATGACTTGACTGACTTACTGAATGAATGACTTGACTGACTACTGAATGAATGACTTGACTGACTGACTGAATGAATGACTGACTGACTACTGAATGAGACTTGACTGACTTACTGAATGAATGACTGACTGACTTACTGAATGAATGACTTGACTGACTTACTGAATGAATGACTTGACTGACTTACTGAATGAATGACTTGACTGACTTACTGAATGAATGACTTGACTGACTTACTGAATGAATGACTTGACTGACTTACTGAATGAATGACTTGACTGACTTACTGAATGAATGACTTGACTGACTTACTGAATGAATGACTTGACTGACTTACTGAATGAATGACTTGACTGACTTACTGAATGAATGACTTGACTGACTTACTGAATGAATGACTTGACTGACTTACTGAATGAATGACTTGACTGACTTACTGAATGAATGACTTGACTGACTTACTGAATGAATGACTTGACTGACTTACTGAATGAATGACTTGACTGACTTACTGAATGAATGACTTGACTGACTTAATGAATGACTTGACTGACTTACTGAATGACTTGACTGACTGAATGAATGACTTGACTGACTTACTGAATGACTTAAAGTTAGACACTCAGTACAACCATCGATTTCAGTTCCAGAACCTCTACTATCCACCTCAGCCCAGTAGGGCCACAGCATAACTCTCCACTCTCTTCACAATCATCCACAAACATCAGCACCCACAATTTAAGGTAAATACTATTATTTCTGTTACATTTGTAGTCTTAAGCAGTAAAAACAACATAATACATCACGATAATGAACTACAATTACATATTCACTTTTATTTTTGTAAGATCTGTTGGTCTAAAAAGAACTTGTTTGGCTTTTTGTGGGACTCCCAGGAACGTAACCCTATTTTTCCCATAAGTTCTTTTAATTATCTAATTCGAAATTATCTAACACAACTTTTTCAGGAATGTAACTATCGTGCTAAATGACGATCTACTGTAATTCGAGTTAAGGTCTAGCTCCTGGAACAGATTATGACCGATAGTCGAGGGACCACTGTATTTTTGAGTGTCTGGAATGGATTAATTGTATTTACATTAATATTTATAGGAAATATTATTTCGGTTTTCGGCCATTTCGGTTTTAGGCCGACCTTGTTTAACAGATTACGGCCAATAACCGAGGGTCCACTGTATATGTACTTTATTCCTGGGTCAGAACTCCCTCAACATTACAACATATTCATATCCATAACACAAGAAACACTCATATGTTTGGGAAACTGCTATTATCGACATATTAGCTATAATACCCTGGAAAGGGTTTTGAGAATCAACTCCCCAACAGCCCAGTCTGTGACCAGGTCTCGTGGTGGATCAGGGTCTGATCAACCATGTACAAACGAATGTATGAACCACAGCTCGGCTGGTCAGGTACTGACTTTAGGTGCCCATCCAGCACCTTCTTGAAGACAGCCAGGGGTCTATTTGTAATCCACTTAATGTATGCTAGGAGGAAGCTGAACAGTCTAAATACAATTATCACACATAGTGTAAATTATCAACTAGGAAAACCCCCCAAAAAGTCAAAATGACTTATTTCCATCAAGGTCCCTGTAATATATTATTTAACCCTTTGACTGTTTTGGTCGTATATATACGTCTTATGAGCCATTGTTTTGGACGTATATAGGCAAAAATTCTAACGGCTTCAAATCAACTGGGAGAAAGCTGGTAGGCTCACATATGAGAGAATGGGTCTGTGTGGTCAGTGTGCACTGTATAAAAAAATCATGCAGCACTCAGTGCATAATAAGAAAAAAAAAAAAACTCCGCCCGTGTTTTTGGATTAAAACGCCGAATTTGAGGTGTATTTTCGTATAGTATTTATGATTGTATTCTCTTTTTCATGGTCTCATTTGATAGAATGGAAAACATACTACAGAAATATAGATGATTTTGATTAGTTTCATGATGAAAATGACCTTGAAATTGAGCTCAAAGTAGGGGAAATGTTCGATTTTTGCCAATGTTCAAGAGTAAACAAATCACGCCACGCGTCCAATACACATCAACTGGTGAGTAATATTCTTTCACAAGTGCACTGATATTATTTATACCATTTTTACAATAATGCAATAGTCTACATAACGGTAAATCTTCTATTTTTTGTGTGAATAAAAAATCAAAATAAAAAACAAGAGAAATATAAGAGGGGCCTAAAGACGTGACTAATGAACAGATAACATCTTATTTTAGTGCCAGAAATGTCTGCATTGTTTATTCTGGTCCCTATTTTGAAAATGACAACTTTTTTTTTTTGCATGAAATTGGCCAAATTGCCAATTTTGACCACTTTATTGGGTAGTTGAAATCAGTAAATTGGTGGTTTCTTTTACTCAATAGATAGAACAAATGGAGTTCTAAAGAAATAGCTATGAGTTTGGTCGACTGGAACAAAGGAATAGGCCAAAATTAGGGATCAAATTCAGCGAAATTGCCGATGCGTATATATCGCCGAGATCACTAATTTCGCGAGAGCATAATTCCGTAAGTTTTCCATAAAATTTCATAATTTTGGTGTAATTACCATCGGGAAAAGATTTTCTATCATTTCATAAGAAAAAAATAACAAAAAAAAATCGAAAATTTTGCAAGAACAGGAGACACCTCAGGATTAGGGGTTGCGGCAGTCAAAGGGTTAAACCTTAAAAGTTAAAACAGCAAAGTAACTCAACTGTGTGAAAATATCTATATATCAGGAGATATACTAGATATATATCAGAAGATATACTAGATATATATCAGGAGATATCCTAGATATATTTCAAGATATACTATACGTATATATATATATCAGGAGATATACTAGATATATATCAGGAGATATCCTAGATATATTTCAAGATATACTAGATATATATATCAGGAGATATACTAGACATATATCAGGAGATATCCTAGATATACATCAGGAAATATCCTAGATATATTTCAAGATATACTAGATATATATCAGGAGATATCCTAGATATACATCAAGAGGTATGATAGATATACATCAAGAGATATACTAGATATATATCAGGAGATATGCTAGATATACATCAAGATATACTAGATATATATCAGGAGATATACTAGATATATATCAGGAGATATACTAGATATATATCAGGAGATATACTAGATATATATCAGGAGATATACTAGATATATATCAGAGATATACTAGATATATATCAGGAGATATACTAGATATATATCAGGAGATATACTAGATATATATCAGGAGATATACTAGATATATATCAGGAGATATACTAGATATATATCAGGAGATATACTAGATATATATCAGGAGATATACTAGATATATATCAGGAGATATACTAGATATATATCAGGAGATATACTAGATATATATCAGGAGATATACTAGATATATATCAGATATACTAGATATATATCAGGATATACTAGATATATATCAGGATATACTAGATATATATCAGGATATACTAGATATATATCAGGATATACTAGATATATATCAGGATATACTAGATATATTTCAGGAGATATCCTAGATATATATCAGGAGATATCCTAGATATATATCAAGAGATATACTAGATATATATCAGGAGATATGCTAGATATACATCAAGAGATATACTAGATATATATCAGGAGATATACTAGATATATATCAGGAGATATGCTAGATATATATCAGATATACTAGATATATATCAGGAGATATACTAGATATATATCAGGAGATATACTAGATATATATCAGGAGATATACTAGATATATATCAGGAGATATACTAGATATATATCAGAGATATACTAGATATATATCAGGATATACTAGATATATATCAGGAGATATACTAGATATATATCAGGAGATATACTAGATATATATCAGGAGATATACTAGATATATATCAGGAGATATACTAGATATATATCAGGAGATATACTAGATATATATCAGGAGATATACTAGATATATATCAGGATATACTAGATATATATCAGGAATACTAGATATATATCAGGAGATATACTAGATATATATCAGGAGATATACTAGATATATATCAGGAGATATACTAGATATATATCAGGATATACTAGATATATATCAGGAGATATACTAGATATATATCAGGAGATATACTAGATATATATCAGGAGATATACTAGATATATATCAGGAGATATACTAGATATATATCAGGAGATATACTAGATATATATCAGGAGATATACTAGATATATATCAGGAGATATACTAGATATATACAGTGACCAGAGTTACGACATATATTCAGAGATATTACTAGATTATATCAGAGATATACTAGATATATATCAGGAGATATACTAGATATATATCAGAGATATACTAGATATATATCGGGAAATATACTAGATATATATCAGGAGATATACTAGATATATATCGGGAAATATACTAGATATATATCAGGAGATATACTAGATATATATCAGGAGATATACTAGATATATATCAGGAGATATGCTAGATATATATCAGGAGATATACTAGATATATATCAGGAGATATACTAGATATATACAGTGGACCCCAGAGTTACGAGCATAATTCATTCCAGAAGGCTGCCCAAGTGCCATTACCGAACGAATTTTCTACCTTAAGGAATAATGTCAAGTAGGTTAGTCCATTTCAGACCCCCAAAAATACACTTACAAAAGCACTTACAATATTACACTTACATAATGGTACGATTTCCGAGGTGCTCGTAACTCGGAGGTCCACTGTATCAGGAGATATGCTAGATATATATCAGGATATATATCTAGTTCACTACTCTCGGAGCCTGGCCATGGGCCAGGCTCGTCTGGTGCTTGCCTGGTCAATCAGGCTGTTACTGCTGGAGGCCTGCTGCCCCACATTTCCATCACAGCCTGGTTGATCTGGCACCTGGTGAAGATACTTGTCCAGTTTCTTCTTGAAGGCTTCTACACTTGTTCCAGCCGTGTTTCTGATAAGATGTTGAATAGTCTGGGACCCCGGATGTTGATACAGTGTTCCCTTATTGTCCCCACTGCACCCCTGTTCCTCACTGGGTTTATTTTACACTTCCCCCCATATATCTCACTCCAGTATGTTGCTGTGGCAGTGTGCTGGCGATATACTAGGTATATATCAAGATATATATACCACATAAGCTGAGTTATTTACATTAGAGACGATCGCTAGCGCACTCAGCTCACACACTGAGGTCTGGGGTTCGAATCTCCTCCGGTATGGCTGGAAAAACATTAGGACGTGTTTCCATAAGACACCTACTGTCTCTGTTCACCCATCAGTATAAAATGGGTACCTGGGTGTTAGTGGACTGGTGTGGGTCGCATCCTGGGACTTTCTATATAGTAGTATGTCATTGATGTCAGCTATGGTCTGTATACCTTGCACATGTACTTGTAGTAAATAAAGATATTATTATATTATTATTATTAATAACACGAATATGAATGTTAGCCTCACAAGAAAGCAATCTCCTTCCCACCAGTATATTTGTCCATTTTCATGGTAAACTTACACATTTTATCCAATAAAAATATTATTCCTCCATTCCTACTTACCTCATTCATCAGCGGATCCTGAATATATCTTGTACTGTATATTTAGTGATGTTAATTGAGATTAATAACTTGTGAAGGTAAAAAGCAGATCAGGCTTCTTCTTCTTGGTTGGGGTTATCAGGGCCACTGACAGCATAAGCCGTATCGAGCCCGACTTCTCGATGGTACGAGGAAGATTTGTTGCCCAAGGCTGGGCCATAATAATAATAATAATAATAATAATAATAATAATAATAATAATAATAATAATAATAATAATAATAATAATAATAATAATAATAATAATAATAATAATAATAATAATAATAATAATAATAATAATAATAATAATAATAATAATAATAATATTAATAATAATAATAATAATAATACTTTATTGAGACATGGTACAATGATACATGGTAGACAAGATACATCGTTATTAATGAGATGTACATGCCAAAAGCCCCTAATATGCTGTGCATTGCGGGCATTCTTAGGTCTACTTAATTCTAGACTACATGGTAAAAAGTTATGGTTGATAATTTATAAAATAAGTATAATTGCGTATCCAAGTTATAAAGTTTGAATATAAGTTGAACATATCAATTAATTGTAGCAATCCAACAAATTGAGTGAGATAACAATTTAAAACAATTAGTTGCATTGCAGTTACAGTTTACGTGGTCATTATAATGTAACTGTTATGGAAATAATTAGCTTAATATGTATTATTCATAACAGGTTTTTACATTTAAGTGATTAGTCAGGTTTTTACATTAAGTGATTATTCTACTTTGTTGGGAATGTTTGATATTGAGCATTTAGGTTTGGGTGAGAAGGTGGTTTTTTAGCATCGTTTGGAATTTTTTTTTTTTTTTTTTTTTTAAAACACAAATATATATATACAGAGCATAAAAAAAAATATAATGTCTGTAAGGCATGATATTGATACATTTATGGAAACAACAACATTCCCAGACTACATTATCAATACTACATACAAATTGAACTGTACGACTTACGTCTACAACACATAAGTCTTTATATTTTCTTACTGTACAATATCTCCTTCTGTTCCTCTCCTATGCTATTGACCCTTTAATATACATTATTATTTTCACAACAAAGTATATACACCCAGGGTGTAAATATGTCATCCCTAGGTGTTATTACTCTACACCTCCTCTCTGAGTTTACTCTGTTCCCTCCTCTGCATTATGCTATGCATTAATCACTTACAACAACTTTTAAATGTGATTTTGCCCCAAACTAATAAGACTACATTTTATACACCAAAATTCTTCCTTTCATCTTCAATTCTTCAACAACATGAATATATTCCCTTATAACATACATTTATGTACTTCTGCAGTACCCTTATAATTTATCACCACTCGTCCTCCCAAAGTCATTCCCTGATGTACATACCACAAGGTGTCCACTTTCTCCACTACATTTTGTATGCTTTATATTTATACATAAAACTGTATATATCTCAACCACAATTTTTTATGACACTCGACATATATGTTAATCCATTGTTCATTATAAAGTAATACTTATATGATATGACTTGACATCATCTGTGAAAGTAACACCAATCATCTTTCATACCTACATACACACTTCCACTCGTACCTTGACCGCAAGCTTCGTAGTTATTATTCTGTATATCTGTACATTGTAACAGTAATTCATCCACTCATATCTTGAAACACCATTATTCACATTAACATGTTTGAACCGATTTTTGCAAACTTAACAATGCGTTAACTACAGCTTCCCTTCCACACTATTTTCACTTAACAACATCTGGACATAGCACATACATTATATAATATTTCCACCACACCTATTCTGCTTTATGCAAAGTAAACCTTCATTTTTCCCCTTACTTTAATGAATTCAAGTCGTCTATTTTGTCCGTCTATTTTGTCCGTCTATTTTAGTAATTTACCAACATCACATACACTATCCTTACCCCTCTGGTCATCATCCGTCTCCCTTTGCATTAAAATTATCTTTTGTCAACCGTCATCCTTTCCCTCCCCTTATTTCCTCACTATCTTAATTCCCGTACATACTTACATACCTACACTACCCCCCCAGTAAAATCCTATTTCCTTCCCTACTACCCAACCATTCCGTTTGTACCACCACCCAGCTACCCCTCCCCTCCCTACTTTCTCCCTTAATTCCCCCCCCCTGTTGTCAAGCCCTTTTACATTCATTATTTCCTATGCTTCCAATAAGTCCCTTAAACTCATTTCTTTGTATTGCTCGAGAAAGCCCCTCCCATCTCCCCCATACACACATCTATTCCTATTTCTTGTTGCAATCATACTTCCTGCAAGCGCCCTGATACGCTCCCTTACCCCGTGGTTTTCAACCTCCATGACACGCACACATAGTCAACCATTAAGTGCATTAATCCCTTCGCACCTGTTGACTCATACCATTTATATCCAAACTTATTGCCCGTAATACTGTTATGCCCCCTCCCAATTTTCTTAATACCCTACCCATCCATTCCCGTACCCACCCTAAATACTCACAAAATAAATTGCATGATACCCTGTCTCCTGCATCCCACACCTGTAACAACTCCATCCTTAACTATGCCCATCCTAAATAAAGCTGCTTTCGATGCCACCGCTCCATGTAAGAATCTATACATAAGTTCCCGGTCTCTGGATCTCAATAACAAACTCTTGAATCCCTTCCATATATTGCCCCAATCATACATAGGGTATTCCCTACGCCTTCTTCTACACTTTTACCCCATCCAAGTTTCTCCATATCACTTGCAGTTAACTTATGAGCATTTTTATCACCATTATATTTCTCAAGAGATCCAACACTGCCCCAAACTCTTGCCTCTCCACCACCTACCTAATTCTTCTGACACTTTACCCCCGACCTGCCTCTACCCCACCCCACCTTATAACACATCTTTTAACATACATACATATTACTCTACGCTCTATCGCTATTAGCCCCAAACCCCCCATCTCAACCCTATTTCTAACAATCTCTTTCCTAATCCATGGTTTACCAAACGCCCAGATGTATCGAAACACTTTAATCTCCAGCGTGTGTATGTCTTCTTGCATTAATGGGTATATCACTGCTACATGCCAAATCTTACTATATATCAATGTATTTACTGCTATCACCTCTGCTGTAATGTAAGATCCCTGGTCTCCATCCCTTCATTCTATCCATTGCGTTTTCACTATCCTACCTGAATTTACACCACGCGCTTCCACTTCATTACTCATATATATTATTCCACATATCTTAATGTTTTCCACTACTATCCACCCATGCCTCTCGCCCAACCTTCCCCCCACCCATCTACCTACCTCCAATAATCGTGATTTGGCCCCATTTACCCTCATTCCCGTTGCTCTACAAAAAACCTCTATTACACGTCCTACATTGACCAGTCCCTCTACATTGCCTACAAGCACTGTAGTATCGTCCACGTATCCCACTATCCCCTGCTCCTCACTCTCTTCCTCACCTCCCTCCCTCTCCTCACCCCCCATACCCTCCTTTACTAGTCTATAGAATGGGTCTTGCAAACATGCAAATAGACATTGCGACAGAGGGCATCCCTGCCTTAATCCCTTTTCCATTTTCACCATTCTCCCCACACGGCCATTCATCTGCACCCTTATACATGCCCCCGTATACACTGTTTCAACCCATCCTACCACTTCCTCCCCAAACCCCTGGTGTCGCATAATTTCATACAGCACCTCTCTCTCCACACTGTCATATGCCCGTCTCCAATCTAATGCTAATACTCCCCCCTCTATGCTATTCTTTATATACTTTTTAATTCTTTCGTGACCACTTATCATGCTTCTTCCCGGTATCCCACACTGCCCTTCCTCAATCACTCCTCCTAGCACTTTTTTCAACCTATTTCCCAATACTTTCGCGAAAATCTTATAATCTGCATTCATCATTGCTAAAGGCCTGTAATTGCTCATTGTCACTCCTGTTCCCCCTTTCTTAACCAACACCACTACACCCATGCATTGATCTGTTCCTAAGCATCCCTCCTCCTTCATTGTGTTAAAGAGCCATACCAAACATTCCCTTAATACATTCCAATATATCCTATAGAAGTCATTAACTATGCCGTCTATCCCTGGAGACTTTCCCTTACTTAACCCATCCACCGCCTCCAATATCTCTTCCTCACTAATTGGACCTTCCATACTTACTCGTTCCCTCTCTCCCACCTTTGCAGTTATTCCCTCCAAAATTGTTCTTCTCTCTGTTCTGCCTACCCCATCACTTCTCCAATACCTCTCAAACCATTTATCCACGTATACACCCATCGCCTCAGTCGACCTTAATCTTTGCCCCTGCACATAATTCTCAAACGACTCATCCACTTCTATGCTATTTACTGTCATACCATCCCTTCTTTTCCTACATTTGTTCAAAACATACTTCGAAGGCCTGTCTCCCCATAAGACATCATCCATCCCCGCCCTCAAACGACAAACATCAAATCTTTCATTCTGTATCTCTCTCAGCCTTTCTTTCAATCCCTTATCTCCTGCACTGCATTAGGTCCATTCCTCTCGTGACATCTGGCCAAGAGCCCCTCTATGTACTTTTGTAACCCAAATGTCCAACCCGCCTCCTCTCTCCCCAGTCTTGTAAAAAAACCTTTTATACCCACTTTTGCCACTTTTTCCCACCACACTATGATACTCTCTCCCGACTCAATCTGCTTCTTACCTTGCTCCCACAACCCTTTCCACCATTGTACAAAACTTGCCTGTTTGTCCTCCCCACTCAACAATTTCACATTTAATTTCCAGTAACCCCTATACCACCTAACTGCTCCTTCCCAACTAACTTCTACTAGAACACCCCTATGATCTGAAAACCCTACATCTATCGTTTGCACACCTTCAGCCACTACCTGATCTGACCCATATATCCTATCCAATCTGGCTGCATAACCCTTACGAAGGTATGTGTGCTCCACTCTCTCCCCTCCACCTACCACGTCCTTCAATCCCACACTATTTAATACATCTCTTAAGGCCCCTAACACACAACCCGCTCCCCTAGGTTCTACATCTCTATTTCTGATAACGCAGTTCCAATCCCCTCCCACGATCGCTACTCCTGGCAACCCTCCTAAGACATATACCAAATATTCATTCACAAATTCGTCCTTGACCTTCCTGGAAAACTCCGCCGGCATATAAACCCCTACAAAGCATACTCTGACACCACCCCATTCCCCATCCACCTTTACTATACGACCCCCCCCACACTCCTCCCATGCAATCAAATGAAAAGGGCTTGACACCTTTATCACTACCGCAACTCCACCCTTTAATCTCCCTGAAGACCCAGCATATACATCATATCCTTCCAAACGTAAGTCTCTTCCTATCCTATAATTATGTTCCTGCAAAAAACCCACTTGCACACCATAACGTCTCAATGTCACCTCTACCCACTTTCTTTTAACCTCTGCCCTCATACCATTTACATTAATAGTTATACACTGGAAAACAACAATGAAGGTTTACCTTTCGACCTTGATGCATGCGTCACTTCAGTTTTCCCTGTGCCTCCTGCTCTGCTAACACATTTCCCACCCTTGGCACCTTCCTTAAATTTTATCCCTCCCTTTCCCCTCTTTGACGCATCCACCAAGGGCTTTTTGCATGATCTCTGCGCAGGTGTTAATACATCCTCTCCATCTGATGATGCTACTGATCTCTTTCGGGATTCCCCGACACTTCCATACCTTGACCACTTTCTTGCTCATGCACTTCCACACACACCGTCTCACATACTAAACCTTGTTCCCTCGTTCCATCCTCTTCCATTTCAATCCCTAGTTCATTGTCTTCCCCAAGACTTCTCCTGCAGCCGTACTTAACTCAGGCAAGGTCTCGGCTATGAGGCTCTCCAATACCCCTTCCAAAGACATATTAGGGCTGGCTTCCCTGTACCTTCCTCCTCTTCTGCTGTTTCTCTTTGCTCCTCTGTAGCTATCGTTGGGAGTGTTTGACATGTCCCTGCGCTGCCCTCCACTATCTCACTCCATGACCGGGTAGTTGGCTCCTGCCCCATCGTAGTCGTTTCCTGTCCTACTGTCCTGCTTGGTCTATTGAGCCCCTCCTCAAATCGATGCTGCCCTCTCTTGGACAATTCGCTGCTACATGTTCAAATGCCCCACATGTACGGCACGTCCGCTGTTGACCCACGTACGTTACGTACACCTGTGTCCTGAACTCAGGCATTACTACGTATGATGGTATAGGTCGCCTGATGGACATCTTCAAGGAATAAGACCCCTCCATGAGTCCTTCAAAGGGTCCCTCATGCCACTTTCCCACATTTGCAGCATGTACAATCCCATATTCCTTGAAGACTTCCATTAGATCCACTGGATCCGCCTCGAATGGTACGTTTCTCACCCTTATCCACGTATAGGACCGGGAGACATCTCTCAACCGCACCTCCATACTTGAGTTAACTGCATATACTTGATCTTGATACTTGTCTACCAACCTTTCATACTGCTGTGTTGACGACAGTTTCACGAATACCCTGGTTAGACCATTTAAGGCTACACCATATAGGTCACCTATGTCAATCTTGTATGTATCCTTCAACACCATAGGTAGGATTGTACCGGCTGTGGACGGGTGCAACACGCCCTTTACAATTTCAATACAGACAGTGTTGACGCGACGTCTGGCAGCTGCCGCCATGTTGAAGAAAATAAAGTTTCGTCTCGGCACCACCAGGAGGCAGAGCTCCAACGACCGCCCAGTATGGTTGCTGGACGAGGAATCATTTTTAGGTCTACTTAATTCTAGACTACATGGTAAAAAGTTATGGTTGATAATTTATAAAATAAGTATAATTGCGTATCCAAGTTATAAAGTTTGAATATAAGTTGAACATATCAATTAATTGTAGCAATCCAACAAATTGAGTGAGATAACAATTTAAAACAATTAGTTGCATTGCAGTTACAGTTTACGTGGTCATTATAATGTAACTGTTATGGAAATAATTAGCTTAATATGTATTATTCATAACAGGTTTTTACATTTAAGTGATTAGTCAGGTTTTTACATTAAGTGATTATTCTACTTTGTTGGGAATGTTTGATATTGAGCATTTAGGTTTGGGTGAGAAGGTGGTTTTTTAGCATCGTTTGGAATTGGGGTACAGGCAGGGTTTCTTTGGCAATGACAGGTAATGAATTCCAAATTTTCGTGCCTTTTATATGCATAGAGGTTTTACATAGTGTTAGATGGACACGGGGAACATCGAAAGTCTTTGAGACTTTCTTGGAAATTTGTTGTATATGTGTCTGAAATTTGAGGCCACTGTCTAGTGTTATGGTCATGTGTCCTGTTAAAATTGGTAAGGAGAAGTTTGAGAGGTGGGTTAATATTTGCATAGAGTGTTCTATGTATGTAATAGGCACAGTAAAAAGTATGGATGTCTTGTATGGTGAGTAAGTTTAGGTTTTTGAATATTGGTGGAGTATGTTGTCTGGAGTGTGAATTTGTTATCATTCTAACTGCTGCCTTTTGTTGTGTTATTAGTGGTCTGAGATGAGTTATTGATGTAGAGCCCCATGCGCAGATTCCATAGGTGAGGTAGGGGTAAATGAGTGAGTGATATAGGGTAAGGAGAGCTGGTTGTGGAACATTGTACCGTATCTTGGATAGTATTTCCACGGTCTTTGAGACTTTCTTGGAAATTTGTTGTATATGTGTCTGAAATTTGAGGCCACTGTCAAGATGGATTCCTAAGAATTTTCCCTCTGTGAGTTTTGTGATAGGGGACCCGTTTATCATTATGTTAAGTGGTGCGTTTGTAGCTCTGTTCCCAAACTGGATAAAATATGTTTTATCAATATTGAGAGTAAGTTTGTTGGTCATCATCCAGGTAGATATTTTCTGCAATTCAGTATTTGCAGTGTTGGCTAGTATGTCTGGGCTTGGGTGCGAGATAACGTATGTAGTGTCATCTGCAAAAAGTATGGGTTTGAGTAGTTGATATGCATTTGGTAGGTCGTTAATGTAAAGGAGAAAGAGTAGTGGGCCAAGAACACTTCCCTGTGGGACATCTACGGTAATAGTTTGCGCGGTGGAGCTAGCTCCATTTGTGTACACATATTGGTTTCTGTTGCTAAGGGCAGATGCAGCCCTGCCAGAAGACTCCTGTTTAGATCCATCAGTGTATATAACTTGAGATAACTTATTACTACCAGCTAGGCGATAAATTTCTTCTTGAGCAGTTGCTTTAACAAGAGATTTAAGGAAGGGATTACTAGCAATGAGCTTCTTGGGAGGGACTTGCAGGTATGTGATATTAAATGAACACATCTTCCATGGAGGGGTGAAATGCTCTTGTTGCCTACAGTGATACAATTCATGCAGGTTGTAAAACTTAATGTAATTGCATGTTTTCACAATCCATTTAGATCTGTGAGTATTTACTTCTAGACATTTAGTCCACCTCCCTAGTTAAGAACAATAATAATTTTTTTGAACTAGGCATAAGAATTAACAACTGGGCGTCTACACTGCAAACTGAATTGTTTGCAATCCTTATGGCACTAAAGCTAACTTATGACACTGAGCTTGACTCTATCATCATTACTGATTCTATGTCATCATTGAAGGCTCTTGACTCCTATAATGACTCTAAAGCATGCTCATTGGAGAAGCCAGGTATAGATACTAAAAAATCCGGGACAAAGGAATTAAAGTACATTTGCTATGGATTCCGTCACACATTGGATTACTCCTTCATGATAAAGTTGATATGTTAGCCAAGAAGAGCACCCATAAGGAGAATGTAGAATATAACTTTGGTATATATGTGTCTAGCATTAGGAATAATATTAGGAGAGAAATAAATAATGAAAATGATAGCTATAGGAATGCAGTTAGAAGCCTCAGTAGATCTATAACCCACTATGATAACATGAATGTAGATAAGTATGTTTATGGAGCAACTTGCAATGTGAACAGACTGACTGATGTTGTAGTGGCCAGGCTTCGGCTTTACTACAAGTACTTCTGGCAGTTTGGGAGATACACAGATGATGATCAAACTAAATGCAAATTATGTGATCAGGCATATGGTCACTGTCTTGAACACTATGTGCTGAATTGTCCACTTATTGAGGAATATAGAGATAGACAGTATAATAACCTATGTGACATGTCAAGATATCTTATTAGTGAAGGTAGGATACCACTTATTCTAAGCAAATTTCCTAAATTTGCTTGTAACAGATAAGTGAACTGTAGATATAAATCCAAATTAATTTCCATGAACGTGCCTATCTGTGCTCATGATAATGCGAGCACAGATGGGCATGTTTGTGGAGCAACTTGCAATGTGAACAGACTGACTGATGTTGTAGTGGCCAGGCTTAGGCTTGGCTACAGGTACTTCTGACAGTTTGGGAGACACAGATGATGATCACACTAAATGCAAATTATGTGATCAGGCCTATGGTCACTGTCTTGAACACTATGTGCTTAATTGTGCACTTATTGAGGAATATAGAGATAGACAATATAATAACCTATGTGACATGTCAAGATATCTTATTCATGAAATAAGATACCTGCTTGTAACAGATAATTGAAATGTAGATATAAACCCAAATGTACTATTGTTAACCCCTTTGGGGCCTAGTGCCTAGGCCTTTTGTGTATCCATATGCTCTTGCGCTACCGTCCACAGGATGGATATGGGGTGCACAATAAACTAGCCACTTCGGTGGCAAAATCTAATCTGTTGCTAAGGTATGATTTTAAGTAGTTGAGGAGTGTCCTCTTATACCATAGTGTGATAATTTTAGAGTGTAACAGATCATGGTCAACTGTATCAAAAGCTTTACGTAAATCAATGAAGATTCCCACTGGGATTTCTTTTTCTCAAGGGCGGTGTAAATTATTTCTAACATGTGTATAATGGCATCATTTGTATTTTTATTAGGCCTGAATCCAAATTGACAGTGGTTGAGTACGTTGTTGGAGGTGAGGTAGGAATATATTTGTCTATGAATTAATTTTTCAAAGATTTTGGAGAGAAGGGGTAAGTTAGATATCGGCCTGTAGTTATTCAGGTCTGCTTGATCTCCTCCCTTATGTATTGGGGTGACCCTCGCTATTTTGAGTATTGATGGGAAGGTAGAGGATTCAATGGATTTGTTAAAGAGTGTTGCAATAATTGGTGAGAGAACTTGAGAGGCTTTTTTGTATATAAAAGGTGGTAAGTTATTTAGGTCACCTGCTTTGTTTTTTAATGTGTTGATTATACCTCTCAATTTATATGTCATCCTCCTTAACACTTGTTGCAATATCATATCATCATATTGTTCATTTAAATATTATAGTATCATCATTTTGTTAAATAGAAATAAAATTTATAACTAGAAGAAACTCAATAAATTTTCTAGTATTGTTATTATACTAGTAATGCATCAACATATTGTAACTTGAATTAAAATATACAACTAAACTAAACTCAACCAATTTCTCTTGTATTGTCTTTTTATTGTATGTATAATCAGATTGAAATTTTAAATAATACAGAACTAGAATAAACTCAATCAATTTCTCTAGCATTAAGTCTTTAGTGAATAAGTCTTTAGAATAAGCTGCCCCTAATGCCATGGCATGCCAGTGGCTCTCCTTGCATTACAGTTTTATAATTGTAACTACCAATAACAATGTACACTTGTAACATGCATTGAAATAAAAATATTATTATATTATTATTATTATTATAAGTGAAACTTCTATTGGGTTGGTCGGGGCTAGGAATAGTGTGTTCGGATAGGTGCCAGTGAGATAGTCGTTAGGTGGAGTATTTGAACTTGGGATTTTGCTTGCCAGCTTTTTACCTATGGTGGAGAAGAAATCATTGAGTTTGTTTGCTGTTTCAATAGGTGGGAGTAGGGGTTCCTCTGGTTTTGTTAGCTTGATTGTTCTGTTTGTGGATATCTTTTTAGTTCCTAGAATTTCAGATAGGGTTTTCCAGGTCTTTTTTATATCACCTTTTAAGTTATGTAATCTGTTCTCATAGTACAATTTTTTTGACCTTCTTATCAGACTCGTTAGGTTTGATGAGTAACGTTTTGTTTGTTCTCTTGTTATTTGTCCCATTCTGTACTGTTTTTCATATAGGTGCTTTATATTAATGGATTTGAGTATGCTGGGGGTTAGCCAGGGACTATTTAATCTTTTAGTTGTGATTTGTTTAGTTTTTTTTAGGGCAATGCTTATTATAGATGTATTGGGTCTTTTTAAGAAAATTATTAATACATAAGTCAGTATCTGGGAAGTTGTCTATTTCTGTTTGGCAGTCAGTGTTTGTCATAGCTGTTATAAAGTTATTTATGGCTGTCTCATTATGTAGTCTGAAGGTAACTTTAGTAGTCTCAAAAGTTCCTTTGGAAATATATATAGAAACTTGAAAGTTTCCGATTAGGTCCGGTGGACCCCTTGCCAAGCCCCAGCAAAGCGGGACCCCCACACCCCCACCAGAGTACAGTAACCGGCTTCCCACCAAAGACCGTTAAATAATTATCCGCAGAGCGGAAAAAATGGAGCTGGCTAAAAGCTGATGAACAGGTGCCCCTCCTGTAGAGTGCCCGGCGGGCAAAATAGATGAGGACAAGCGTCCCAGAGAAAACAGGAAAATTTGTCACTGATACTCAGGCGAGGAGAGAAGTCCAAACCCGACGAAGGCTGGCGCAGAAGTCCAAGCAGATCAGTGGTGTTGTTGTTGTTAAGGGTTTTGAGGGCGAGTCATGCTCTGTGTCAGTCCAGGAAATATATACTATATTGCTAAAGTCTGGGCTGGAATTGACGAGGAATAAGTAAGTTTATTCAGGTATACACAAATACAGTTACATAGATTATCATACATAGCAGCATATGTGTAGAGAACCAAGGATAACCCAAAAAAGTCAGAGTGTCTTATTTCCATTGGGGTCCTTTTAATACCTTAATATTATTCACTGTAGGAAATATATGTTATTATACTATATAGGATATATATATATATATATATATATATATATATATATATATATATATATATATATATATATATATATATATATATATATATATATATATATATACTAGGAATAAGATAAAAGAGTTATTTACATTTACATGTGTGCTAACTAAGAAAATAAAAATCACTCTCCTCCCTTTCTGTCGCTACATTCATTAAGTACCTTTTGGCTCTCTTCTTGAACTGGCTCATGCTATGACTGGCTTTGACATGTTCAGGCAGTCTGTTCCATTCCTTTATTGCTGTACAATAAAAGGTGTTTGAAGCCTGGCCACTGACTGGCTGGGTACTACAAAGTTGTGCTCTCCCCATAGTACTATGACTGCTTTGGTTCCCAGCCTTAACTCCATATGTAATGCACAAATAGAACCATTTTTAATATCTCAGACACCACCAGACATATGCATACACTGTACTAAGGTACGAAAGAAGAACAGTAAACATACCGTATGTGACATGTGTCAGGGGTGGGTGCATAATGGATGTGTGTTTGATTTTGGTAATGGTGCCAGATTTCATTTGGTTTGTAACAACTGCACTTTGGCACAGTTACCCTTTAGCAATGATGACATTGATTTACCTATTTTTAGTGCTAATGACCCTTGCCATTTATTGATGATTATGATTGTCTTAGGAAAACAGGCCTTCACTTTATTCATGTCAACGCAAGTCACTTCTTCCAAAATTGGCAGAGATTAGGATTCTACTAACAGAACAAGAGCGGCAGTTATATCCATCTCGGAATCCTGGTTGGATGATACGGTTACTGATGACGAGGTCAAAATAGAAGGTTACAATATAAAACGCTTAGATAGGAATAGAAAAGGTGGTAGGGTATGTGCCTACATAAGGAACGACTTAGCCTATAATCCAAGACCTGATTTAAATAACAATAAACTGAGATCTATGGTTTGAAGTGTTGCTTCCAAGACCAAACCCATCTTAGTAGGAACTAGATTTACCGCCCTCCCACCTATGACCAGTTCTTAGAGGACTTTTCGGAAGTCTTGTCGGTCTTGATAACAATGTGGAGACAGTAATACTGGGAGACTTCAACATCTGTTTTCAACAGCAAAATAAAGGGCTATGTAAGGTATAAACAAATTCTGGATTTGAATAGTTACACTCAACTAATTAATACACCAACCCGGATCACACACAGTTCTCAGCCACCTAACTGACCACATACTTTGTAACCGCTCTGAGAACATTAGTCAATCAGGGGTCATTACCACAGGCCTTAGTGATCATTTCATTTGTTACTGTACCAAGAAAATCACTAGGGAACGGATAGGCCAACACAGGACAATAAAATTAGGTCAACTAGAAACTACAATAAAGAAACACTGGTAAATATGCTACACAATTGTGACTTGTCAGTGATAACAAGTTGCACGGACGTAAAAGATGCCTGGGAAAAATTCAAAACATTATTCACTGCCATCTGTGGAAACTTTTGAGTCGCTCAAGTTCCACGGGGGTAAGTGAGCCGTATGGAGCCTTAACATACCACGGATAGGTCCTCAGGGGTTTATGAACCCACACACCCTCCCAAAAAAACACAGTAGTTGGCGGAGGTAGAGAGATTACACATGTTAATTGATAGATTTACTCTCCTAGGAAGGTCTAGGTAAGTTTGTAATTAGTAACTAATAGTAGGATTATTGATTCAACTTTAGATATTAATAATGTAGCTCTAGCACCTTAACATAGGTAGTTTTAAGGCCCCAATAGGAACATTAGGTTATGTTAGCTAAGGATAACTGGCAGCTCCACACTTGAATCTAAGCGGGAGAGAGATGGTGGTTCCTTCTTCTTGGACTGGACACCGTGTGTTAACAGGGTACTAAGAGCCAGGCTCGGTCCCCCCGTGTCTTCAAAATACTTGCCTGGGAACCAAGAATCACAAGGGGGCTTCCCCACGTACTGTGGATATTCGTCTCTGGCCCAGGCCACCCCCGGTAAGACAATTCCTTGCATTTCTCTTAGCATAGCTGGCCGGTGATATTCGGAGCTGTGGATTATAAGCGGGCGAATGCCCACTATAAGGTAATAATTGTGGGCAATCCCCCTAAGTATTAGTCTAGAAGCTAGTGTCACTTACTGCATATATAGCTTAGGGGATATCCTTTGGGAAACCAGGGAACTCTGAGATGCAGGAAGGATACTAATACCACTTGGATTCTTGCAGATTAAAACATACTATATCAATAAAGGGGTAACTCCAAACGGGTTTTCAACTAGTAAGTGTATTTCATGACTTTGTGCAAAAGAACTAAGCAGGTTAAACCCAACTAAATGCACCGACCCTGATAACATCCCATCTAAATTCTAAAAAATGGTCTCTGAACTGGCAATACCCATTGCTCATAATAAATCTGTCCATCACCACTAATACAGTACCAGAGGGGTTCAAGGGGGCCAGAGTTAGTTTGATATCTTTATTATGCCCCCCATACCCATCCTGTGGGGGGTAGTAAAAAGATTACAGAGGTACATAATGGGTCCAGGGACTGGACCTAAAGGGGTTTGATAGCTGAGCAAGTTACAAAAAGTGAACTCAGATGGTCACAATCATGAAATTTAAAGGGTATTTGAGATTACAGAGGTATATAAGGGCCCAGGACGGGGCCCCAAAATTTTGATAGCTGAACAAGGTACAATGGTAATTAATTCACTAGTTACAAGGTAATGAATCATGTAAAAAAATTTTCATCTGTACATGGTTGCACTCATGAACAAATTAAAAAGCAATGAGCAATCTATTAGTCTACACCCAGCCACAACTGAAATGAGTTATTGGTGAAATTTTTAATTGTTGGGTCACACACAAAATATACATATAAAATACCCCGCATACATGTATATACATACACACATACACATACACACATGTACATACACACACACACACACACGTGTAAATGCTTTTTTACAGGGAGCAAAGTCAGGGTATTTTCCAGAATGGTCTGTAATATACCACTGTGGATAAAATACTTTGACATATCTTGAACATTTCTGAATGGTAGTCTCTGAATT
>WNWK01029468.1:20000-24384 GCA_009830355.1 Cherax destructor | reverse complement strand
TGCCCCAAACCCTGGTGGACTGTAACACCTGTGGCATTATAACACCCTAAAGAACACCTCCTGGCACTGTAACCCCTTTAGCACAGTAACACCTCCTGGCACTGTAACACCCGGCATTTAACACCGGGGTGGCACTGAACAGGTCACCCACAGCAACATCGGCAGGGAAATTTGACTCAGTTATTTTTAGATTTTAGGAGGAGGTAAAGCTTGTGGGGGATGGTTGGGGAGGGAGAGGAGGCGTAGAGAATGGAGGGGAGGAGGAGTAGAGAATGGAGGGAAAGGAGGAGGGTAGAGAAAGGAGGACGGAGAGGAAAAGAAAGAGGGATGTAGATGGTGGGAAGGAGAGATGGAGGGAAGGAGAGAGATAGAGGATTAAGAGGAAGTAGGGATGAGAGTCGAGTGTCTCCCAGGAACTGGTCGATTACCAGGTCTTGGGTGTTTCCAGAGTTCCTGGAACCTGGTGGAGCTGCCAGGGTGTGAGTCACCCAGTCCAAAGTGGCCAGGATGTGAGTCACCCAGTACACAGGGCCAGGGTGTAGTCACTCCAGTACGCAGTGGCCAGGGTGAGTCACTCCAGTCACAGTGGGCAGGGTATGAGTCACTCCAGTAAAGAGTGGCCAGGGTGTAAGTCACTCCAGTACAGTGACCAGGGTGTAAGTCACCAGTACACGAAACCAGGGTGTAAGTCACTCCAGTATGCAGTGGCCAGGGTGTGAGTCACCCAGCACACAGTGGCCAGGGTATGAGTCACCCAGTAAACAGTGGCCAGGGTGTAAGTCACTCCAGTATACAGTGGCCAGGGTGTGAGTCACTCCAGTACATAGTGGCCAGGGTGTAAGTCACTCCAGTACACAGTGGCCAGGGTGTAAGACACTCCAGTACACAGTGTGCAGGGTGTAAGTCACTTCAGTACACAGTGGGCAGGGTGTGAGTCACTCCACTACACAGTGGCTAGGGTGTGAGTCATTCCAGTACACAGTGTGCAAGGTGTGAGTCACTGCAGTACACAGTGGCCAGGGTGTGAGTCACTGCAGTACACAGTGTGCAGGGTGGGAGTCACTGCAGTACATAGGAGCAGGGTGTGAGTCACTGCAGTACACAGTGGGCAAGGTGTGAGTCACTGCAGTACACAGTGTTCAAGGTGTGAGTCACTGCAGTACACAGTGTGTGAGTCACGGCAGTACACTGTGTGAGTATATACAGTACACTGTGTGCAAGGTGTGAGTCACTGCAGTACACAGTGTGTGAGTCACTACAGTACACAGTGTGCAGGGTGTGAGTCACTACAGTAAACAGTGGGCAAGGTGAAAGTCACTGCAGTACACAGTGTGCATAGTGTGAGTCACTGCAGTACACAGTGTGCAAGGTGTGAGTCACTGCAGTACACAGTGTAAAAGGTGTGAGTCACTGCAGTACACAGTGTGCAGGGTGTGAGTCACTGCAGTACACAGTGTGCAGGGTGTGAGTCACTGCAGTACACAGTGTGCAGGGTGAGTCACTGCAATACACAGGGTGCAGAGTGTGAATCACTGCAGTACACAGGGGCAGGGTTTGAGTCACTGCAGTACACAGTGTGCAGGGTGTGAGTCACTGCAGTACACAGTGTGAGTCACTGTAGTACAGTGTGAGTCACTGCAGTACACAGTGTGAGTCACTGTAGTACAGTGAGTCACTGCAGTACACAGTGTGAGTCACTGCAGTACACAGTGTGAGTCACTGCAGTACACAGTGTGAGTCACTGCAGTACACAGTGTGAGTCACTGTAGTACGCAATGTGCAAGGTGTGAGTAATTGCAGTACGCAGTGTGCAAGATGTGAGTAAGTGCAGTTCGCAGGGTGTGAGTCACTGAGGTACACTGTACATAGTGTGAGTCACTGCAGTACACAGTGTGCAGGGTGTGAGTCACTGCACCACACAGTGTGCAGGGTGTGAGTCACTGCAGTACACAGTGTGCAGGGTGTGAGTCACTGCAGTACACAGTGTGCAGGATGTGAGTCACCCAATACACAGGGGCAGGGTGTGAGTCACTGCAGTACACAGTGTGCAGGGTGTGAATCACTGCAGTACACAGTGTGCAGGGTGTGAGTCACTGCAGTACACAATGTGCAGGGTGTGAGTCACTGCAATACACAGTGTGCAGGGTGAGTCACTGCAGTACAGAGTGTGCAGGGTGTGAGTCACTGCAGTACACAGTGTGCAGGGTGGAGTCACTGCAGTACACAGTGTGCAGGGTGTGAATCACTGCAGTACACAGTGTGCAGGGTGTGAGTCACTGCAGTACACAGTGTGCAGGGTGTGAGTCACTGCAGTACACAGTGTGCAGGGTGTGAGTCACTGCAGTACACAGTGTGCAGGGTGTGAGTCACTGCAGTACAGTGTGCAGGGTGTGAGTCACTGCAGTACACAGTGTGCAGGGTGTGAGTCACTGCAGACACAGTGTGCAGGGTGTGAGTCACTGCAGTACACAGTGTGCAGGGTGTGAGTCACTGCAGTACACAGTGGGCAGGGGGGAGTCACTGCAGTACACAGTGTGCAGGGTGTGAGTCACTGCAGTACAGAGTGTGCAGGTGTGAGTCACTGCAGTACACAGTGTGCAGGGTGTGAGTCACTGCAGTACACAGTGTGCACGGTGAGTCACTGCAGTACACAGTGTGCAGGGTGTGAGTCACTGCAGTACACAGTGTGCAGGGTGTGAGTCACTGCAGTACACAGTGTGCAGGGTGTGAGTCACTGCAGTACACAGTGTGCAGGGTGTGAGTCACTGCAGTACACAGTGTGCAGGGTGTGAGTCACTGCAGACACAGTGTGCAGGGTGTGAGTCACTGCAAACACAGGGTGCAGAGTGTGAATCACTGCAGTACACAGGGGCAGGGTTTGAGTCACTGCAGTACACAGTGTGCAGGGGTGAGTCACTGCAGACACAGTGTGCAGGGTGTGAGTCACTGCAGTACACAGTGTGCAGGGTGTGAGTCACTGCAGTACACAGTGTGCAGGGTGTGAGTCACTGCAATACACAGGGTGCAGAGTGTGAATCACTGCAGTACACAGGGGCAGGGTTTGAGTCACTGCAGTACACAGTGTGCAGGGTGTGAGTCACTGCAGTACACAGTGTGCAGGGTGTGAGTCACTGCAGTACACAGTGTGCAGGGTGTGAGTCACTGCAGTACACAGTGTGCAGGGTGTGAGTCACTGCAGTACACAGTGTGCAGGGTGTGAGTCACTGCAGTACACAGTGTGCAGGGTGTGAGTCACTGCAGTACAAGTGGGAATCAAACAAGATGTCACGACTTCTTGTTTCATATAAAATGTTTTTATTTATCTTAAAGTTAACAACTCAGAGTGTCAAGTCTGTGTTATCAAGTTTATATTTAACAGGTCAAAATGACTCACGAAATCGTAATGTCACGATTGTAAACAAATCAGAGTACAGGTGGGATTGAACTGCGGCAGGAGTCGTAACTTCAGACCAGCCCATGAGTTACGACCAGCTGGCCCATAATAAAATTGTTCTAACTAGGTTATATATACACCATAGGAAGAGTAGCTATACCACTGTACCACAAATAAGTTTACAGATGAGTCTCACGCTGGCGGAAGATACATCTGTAAAAGCTTGCAGTTTGGTCACAGTGGTGGCCCATTAACCTTCCATGGTGTATAAATATACCAAGTTAGAAGAATATTATTATAGTCAGCTGGTCCAGTAGCTCATGGGCTGGCCTGGAATTTTACGACTTACTTGCCGCGAGTTCAATCCCCACCCGTACCGTAGTTTGAGAGGAAAAAGTTCAAAGTTTACTTTGTAGTTGTTATTGCTGATACTTCGGGGCTTTATAGTTATGTGTTCAAGATAATAATTTAAAAGTTCAGTATTTTAAAATTCACGATTTAATGAATAGATTTCACAACGCATGATTTTCACCTCATAAATGGAAAAAAAAAATTAATGTGGGAGTTTAAATTTTAATTAAGAAAGGTCAGGTTTTGAAACACAAAATAATTGTTATTAACTATATATAATTGTCATTGATTTATAAGCTTGAGTGACGTTCGGCCGGCCGCCTCCGCTTGTTAATAAACCCTCCTCATAATACTCTTGTTGTTTCCTGACAACCATTATACTTACAACACTCAGAGTTATCGTATTTATCTATTGTTAGTCCATTGTTTATCTACTGGTTTTTCATTATGTTTTTCCAGCCTTGTTTACATGTTTGGTGATGAGTGTGGTGAGACGCAGCGCTTGGACCGTCAAGCCAACCCAGCCTCATGTTTCATGTCTGGAACACGTTTCTGTTAGGTTCGTGACACAGCAGTTTGCATCTGTGTAACCATACTGCTCTTAGAGAGAGAGAGAGAGAGAGAGAGAGAGAGAGAGAG
>WNWK01029468.1:0-15000 GCA_009830355.1 Cherax destructor | reverse complement strand
TGCTGCTGTTGTTGCTGCTGCTACTGTTGTTATTGCTGCTGCTGTTGTTGTTGCTGTTGCTAGTAGTGCTGGTGTTGCTGTTCTTGTTGCTGTTTCAGTTGTTGTTGTTGCTGCTGCTGCTGTTGTTGTTGTTGTTGGTTGTGGTGGGGGTGTTGTTGTTGTTGCTGCTGCTGCTGTTGTTATTAGTGCTAGTGTTGCTGTTCTTGTTGCTGTTTCAGTTGTTGTTGTTGCTGCTGCTGTTGTTGCTGCTGCTGTTGTTGTTGCTGTTTCACTTGCTGTTGTTGCTGCTGCTGCTGCTGCTGCTGTTGTTGTTGTTGTTGGTGGTGGTGGGGGTGTTGTTGTTGTTGCTTCTGCTGCTGTTGTTATTAGTGCTAGTGTTGCTGTTCTTGTTGCTGTTTCAGTTGTTGTTGTTGCTGCTGCTGTTCTTGTTGTTGTTGTTGCTGCTATTGTTGTTGTTGCTGCTGCTGCTGTTGTTGCCTCTGCTGTTGTCTCACACACTTAGTAGAATCCTTCATGACCTGTCAGGCTCATACCTCATCCCTTCATGACCTGTCAGGCTCATACCTCATCCCTTCATGACCTGTCAGGCTCATACCTCATCCCTTCATGACCTGTCAGGCTCATACCTCATCCCTTCATGACCTGTCAGGCTCATACCTCATCCCTTCATGACCTGTCAGGCTCATACCTCATCCCTTCATGACCTGTCAGACTCATACCTCATCCCTTCATAACCTGTCAGGCTCATACTTCATCCCTTCATGACCTGTCAGACTCATACCTCATCCATTCATAACCTGTCAGGCTCATACCTCATCCCTTCATGACCTGTCAGGCTCATACTTCATCCCTTCATGACATGTCAGGCTCATACCTCATCCCTTCATACCTGTCAGGCTCATACCTCATCCCTTCATGACCTGTCAGGCTCATACTCATCCCTTCATGACCTGTCAGACTCATACCTCATCCCTTCATGACCTGTCAGGCTCATACTTCATCCCTTCATGACCTGTCAGGCTCATACCTCATCCATTCATGACCTGTCAGACTCATACCTCATCCCTTCATGACCTGTCAGACTCATACCTCATCCCTTCATGACCTGTCAGACTCATACCTCATCCCTTCATGACCTGTCAGGCTCATACTTCATCCCTTCATGACCTGTCAGACTCATACCTCATTCCTTTATACCTGTCAGGCTCATACTTCATCCCTTCATGACATGTCAGGCTCATACCTCATCCCTTCATAACCTGTCAGGCTCATACCTCATCCCTTCATGACCTGTCAGGCTCATACCTCATCCCTTCATGACCTGTCAGGCTCATACCTCATCCCTTCATGACCTGTCAGGCTCATACCTCATCCCTTCATGACCTGTCAGGCTCATACCTCATCCCTTCATGACCTGTCAGACTCATGCCTCATTTATTGTTATCACGTTGTTATCGCAAATTTATTGTTATCACGTTTTTTTCCATATATAACATTGCTTAATTCTGAAATCCATTTTGTCGTGTCTCAGAATTATCAGTATCGGTCGTATATTTTTAAACGGGGCTCCACACTGGAGCTGCGGACTCTAAGATCTGTAAAATGGGTAAAATCATTTCTTGATTATGTCCCCTTCCAAATACTTGAATTATTTTTACAATGATTGGAAGCGCTGAACCCGCAGGGACGAATGGGAGGTTATCCAAGAGAGTGGAGAGTAGCTCCTGGTCCTTAAATCAAGAACTCTTCACCGATATCAAGGTACTTACATTAAGGTCCGTGTACTTCAAGGTTATGTAAAGTACATGAATCACCGCTCTCAACCACACTCACAACCACACTCACAACCACACTCACAACCACACTCACAACCACACTCACAACCACACTCACAACCACACGCACAACCACACGCACAACCACACGCACAACCATACTCACAACCATACTCACAACCATACTCAAAATCACACTCATCCACACTCACAACCATACTCACAACCACACTCAACCCCACTCACAACCACACTCAACCACACACAACCATACTCAACCAAACACAACCACACTCACAACCATACTCAACCACACACAATCACACTCACAACCATACTCAACCACACTCAAAACCATACTCAACCACACACAACCACACTCACAACCATACTCAACCACACTCACAAACACACTCACAACCATACTCACAACCACACTCACAACCATACTCACAACCACACTCACAACCACACTCTAAACCACACTCACAACCACACTCACAACCATACTCACAACCACACTCACAACCACACTCACAACCACACTCACAACCACACTCACAACCACACTCACAACCATACTCACAACCACACCACAACCACACTCACAACCACACTCAACCACACTCACAACCATACTCAACCACACTCACAACCATACTCAACCACTCTCACAGCCACACTCACAACCATACTCAACCACACTCACAACCACACTCACAACCATACTCAACCACACTCACAACCATAATCAACAACACTCACAACCCCACACAACCACACTCACAACCACACACAAACACAATCACAACTACTCACAACCACACTCACAACTCACACTCACAACCACACACAACCACACACACACACAACCACACTCACAACCACACACACAACCATACTGCCACACAACTACACAGCCACACTCAACCACACAACGAAGCTCACAACCACACTCACAACCACACACAACCACTCACAACCACACTCACAACCACACACAACCACAGTCACAACCACATCACAACCACACACAACCACAATCACAACCACACTCAACCACCCTCATAACCACACACAACCACACTCAGAACCACGCTTACAACCATACTCAACCACACAACCACACTCACAACCACTCACCCACACTCACAAACATACTCACAACCATACCCAACCACAATCACAACCATACAAGCATTCTCAACCACACTCACAACCATACAACCATACTCAACCACACTCATAACCTCACTCACAACCATACTCACGACCATACAGCCACTCACAACCTCACTTACAACTATACTCACAACCACACTCACAACCATACTCATAACTACACTCATAACCACACTCACAACCATACTCACAACCATACTCACAACCACACTCACAACCACACTCACAACCATACTCACAACCACACTCACAACCATACTCAACCACACTCACAACCACACCCACAACCATACTCACAACCACACTCACAACCATACTCACAACCACACTCACAACCATACTCAACCACACACAACCACACCCACAACCATACTCACAACCACACTCACAACCACACTTACAACCATACTCACATCCATACTCACAACCACACTCACAACCACACTTACAACCATACTCACTACCACACTCACAACCATACTCAAAACCACACTCCCACACTCACACCCATACTCACAACCATACTCACAACCACACTCACAACCATACTCACAACCATACTTACAACATACTCACAACCATACTCACAACCACACTCACAACTATACTCACAACCAAACTTACAACCATTCGACCACACTCACAACCATACAGCCATATGATTCAGGAAGGATATAGGAAAGCACTGGTTTGGTAATAGAGTTGTGGATGAGTGGAACAAACTCCCGAGTACCGTCATAGAAGCTAAGACGTTGTGTAGTTTTAAAAATAGGTTAGATAAATACATGAGTGGGTGTGGGTGGGTGTGAGTTGGACCTGACTAGCTTGTGCTACTAGGTCAGATGCAGTACTAATTCCTTAAGTGGTAGTGACCTGACCTGGCTGGGTCGGGGCATTTGCTTAAGCCTGTTGGAGAATTGGACTTGCCTCGCATGGGCCAGTAGGCCTGCTGCAGTGTTCCTTCTTTCTTATGTTCTTCTTATGTTCTTATGAAAGGGATGATCACAGGTGTGCCGGACGATCACAGGTGTGAGGAAAGATCAAAGATGTTAAGGAAGATCACATATGAGAGGGAAGTTCACAGGAGTGAGTGAAGATCACAAATGTGAGGGAAGATCACAGGGGTTAAGGAAGATCACAAAAGTGAGGGAAGATCACAGGTGTGAGGGAAGCTCACAGGTGTTAAGTAAGATCACAAATGTGAAGAAAGATCACAGGTGTGAGGGAAGCTCACAGGTGTTAAGGAAGTCACAGGTTAGAGGGGAAGGTCACAGGTCAGAGGGAAGATCACAGGTGTGAGGGAAGATTACAGGTCAGAGGGTGTAAGCAAAAATCTAAAGCCAAGACAACAGTGCCTAAGTGTGCGCAATAAGGCTAACAGATTACTAGGATTTATTTCAAGAAGTATAAGCAACAGAAGTCCAAAAGTTATTTTACAGCTCTATACATCACTAGTGAGACCTCATTTGGATTATGCAGCTCAGTTTTGGTCTCCTTACTACAGGATGGATATAGATTCATTGGAGAACATACAGAGAAGAATGACTAAAATGATTTACAGTATAAGAAATCTCCCGTATGAAGATAGACTTAGAGCGTTGAATCTCCACTCTCTGGAGAGACGTAGAATGAGGGAGATATCATCGAGGTGTACAAGTGGATGATGGGCATAAACAAAGGAGATATTAATAAAATACTGAGGATATCGAACCAAGTAAGAACCAGAAATAACGGATTTAAATTGGATATATTTAGATTTAGAAAGGACATAGGCAAGTACTGGTTTTCGAACAGAGTTGTAGATGCGTGGAACAATCTTCCGAGTACTGTGATAGAGGCTAGGACCTTGGGTGGCTTTAAAAAGAGATTAGACAAATATATGAGTGGAGGGGCTGGGTTTGATTGGTGTCGTGAGTACGGGAGTAAATTCTTAGGTAATGGTGGTTTTGATAAGGACCTGCCTTGTATGGGCCAGTAGGTCTTCTGCAGTGTTCCTCCATTCTTGTGTTCTTATGTACTCACTGCCACACTCACAGCCATACTCACTGCCACACTCACAGCCACACATACATACTCACAGCCACACAGCCACACAGCCACACTCACAACCACACAGCAACACTCACAGCAACACTCACAACCACACAGCCACACTCACAACCACACAGCCACACTTACAACCACACAGCAACACTCACAACCACACAGCCACACTCACAACCACACAGCCACACTCACAGCCACACTCACAACCACACATACATACTCACAGCCACACTCACAGCCACACTCACAACCACACAGCCACACTCACAACCACACAGCCACACTCACAGCCACACTCACAACCACACTCACAACCACACAGCCACACTCACAACCACACAGCCACACTCACAACCACACAGCTACACTCACAACCACACAGCCACACTCACAGCTACACTCACAACCACACAGCCACACTCACAACCACACAGCCACACTCACAACCACACAGCCTCACTCACAACCACACAGCCACACTCACAACCACACAGCCACACTCACAACCACAGAGCCACACTCACAGCCACACTCACAACCACACAGCCACACTCACAACAGTACAGCCACACTCACAACCACACAGCCACACTCACAACCACACAGCCACACTCACAACCACACAGTAACACTCACAACCACACAGCCACACTCACAACCACACAGCCACACTCACAGCCACACTCACAACAACACAGCCACACTCACAACCACACAGCCACACTCACAACCACACAGCCACACTCACAACCACACAGCCACACTCACAACCACACAGCCACACTCACAGCCACACTCACAACCACACAGCCACACTCACAGCCACACAGCCACACTCACAACCACACTCACAGCCACACAGCCACACTCACAGACACACAGCCACACTACAGCCACACTCACAACCACACTCACAGCCACACAGCCACACTCACAACCACACTCACAGCCACACAGCCACACTCACAGCCACACAGCCACACTCACAGCCACACAACCACACAGCCACACTCACAACACACAGCCACACAGCCACACTCAAAACCACACAGCCACACTCACAGCCACACAGCCACACTCACAGCCACACTCACAACCACACAGCCACACAGCCACACTCACAACCACACTCACAGCCACACAGCCACACTCACAACCACACAGCTACACTCACAGCCACACAGCCACACTCACAGCCTCACAGCCACACAGCCACACAGCCACACTCACAGCCACACAGCCACACTCACAGCCACACAGCCACACTCACAGCCACACATCCACACTACAGCCACACAACCACACTCACAACCACACAGCCACACTCACAGCCACACTCACAGCCACACTCACAACCACACTCACAGCCACACAGCCACACTCACAGCCACACAGCCACACAACCACACACTCACAGCCACACAATCACACTCACAACCACACAGCCACACTGATACAATACTGTCAGTGTTACTGTAACACTGATACAATACTGTCAGTGTTACTGTAACACTGATACAATACTGTCAGTGTTACTGTAACACTGATACAATACTGTCAGTGTTACTGTAACACTGATACAATACTGTCAGTGTTACTGTAACACTGATACAATACTGTCAGTGTTACTGTAACACTGATACAATACTGTCAGTGTTACTGTAACACTGATACAATACTGTCAGTGTTACTTTACGTCAAGTTTGATCCCTCCCCCACTCCATCCCTCCCCTCCCCCACTCCATACCTCCCTCTCCCCACTCCATCCCTCCCCCTCCCCACTCCATCCCTCCCCCACTCCATCCCTCCCCCACTCTATCCCTCCCCCCCC
Source organism: Cherax destructor (assembly GCA_009830355.1). Classification (NCBI taxonomy): domain Eukaryota; kingdom Metazoa; phylum Arthropoda; class Malacostraca; order Decapoda; family Parastacidae; genus Cherax; species Cherax destructor. Next base: position 8,166 of record WNWK01029468.1, on the reverse strand, counting down.
CACTCCTCTCATCAAATTTTGGACTTCAAAAACAAACAGTATTGAATTAGCATTCAAAATATATTGTATTCACATTTTATTGAAGATTATGAGAAGCAGAGTTTTGTAGCAACAAGAAAAAACTGTATATTTAAAGGAGCCAGTGAATAATAAATTCTCCATTTGGCTGGAGTTAAGAAAACATGTGAATTACTTAGTCTAAAAAAAACACTTTAATGGGATTGTAGGTTTTGCATTTTACTGGTGAGAAATTTAAAGCGGCGAGAGGCAGCTTTCTGAAGGACCTGAAGCTTACTTGCTGCTTTCTGAAGGACCTGAAGCTTACTTGCTGCTTCCTGAAGGACCTGAAGATTACTTGCTGCTTTCTGAAGAACCTGAAGCTTACTTGCTGCTTTCTGAAGGACCTGAAGCTTACTTTCTGCTTCCTGAAGGACCTGAAGCTTACTTGCTGCTTTCTGAAGGACCTGAAGCTTACTTGCTGCTTCCTGAAGGACCTGAAGCTTACTTGCTGCTTTCTGAAGGACCTGAAGCTTACGTGCTGCTTCCTGAAGGACCTGAAGCTTACTTGCTGCTTCCTGAAGGACCTGAAGCTTACTTGCTGCTTCCTGAAGGACCTGAAGCTTACGTGCTGCTTCCTGAAGGACCTGAAGCTTACTTGCTGCTTCCTGAAGGACCTGAAGCTTACTTGCTGCTTCCTGAAGGACCTGAAGCTTACGTGCTGCTTCCTGAAGGACCTGAAGCTTACTTGAAGCTTTCTTCATTATTTATTATCCTTCATTAATAATGTAGTCCACAACTTATCGTCGTGCGATTTAAGTTGGATTAATAAAATATTCTTTTGCCAAACAATAATGGAAAATACTAGTGTGTCCTAGCGAGTGTGTATGAACCCTTGTGAGGCTTCATTCACCCCTGCTGAGGCTTCTTGCACCCCTGCTGAGGCTTCATCCACCCCTGCTGAGGCTTCATTCACCCCTGCTGAGGCTTCTTGCACCCCTGCTGAGGCTTCATTCACCCCTACTGAGGTTTCATGCATCCCTACTGAGGCTTCATTCACCCCCCAGAGGTGCATGCACCCCTGCTGAGGCTTCATTCACCCCTGCGTAGATACCTTGAGTGGGTACGACCCACCGTGTGGGTGGGCAGCTGTACGACGCACCGTGGGGGTGGGCAGCTGTACGACGCACCGTGGGGTTGGGCAGCTGCACGACCCACCGTATGGGTGGGTTGCTGCACGACCCACCGTGTGGGTGTTTTCCCAGGATTATTTTGAAGCGATAATCCTGAGGTTGCCTGTTTCTGGGTCTCTCACAAGACCTATCCTTCCACATCATGTAATAATATTGGTAGAATTACCGACAATATGTTAAGTAAAAGGACACAAATGCAACTAATGTGACATTTTATTGTGGCAACGTTTCGCTCTCCAGGAGCTTTCTCAAGCCGTTACAAGCGATAATGGACATAGTGGGTTTATATATACTCTCAAAGTGAGGTGAAATACTAGTGGTGGTAGTAGTAGTGATATTAGTAGTAGTAGTAGTAGTAATACAATAAGGAGCCTTAGCTCCTCCCTGGCACCGTCTATATCATGCCTTAGCTCCTCCCTGGCACCGTCTATATCATGCCTTAGCTCCTCCCTGGCACCGTCTATATCATGCCTTAGCTCCTCTCTGGCACCGTCTATATCATGCCTTAGCTCCTCTCTGGCACCGTCTATATCATGCCTTAGCTCCTCTCTGGCACCGTCTATATCATGCCTTAGCTCCTCTCTGGCACCGTCTATATCATGCCTTAGCTCCTCTCTGGCACCGTCTATATCATGCCTTAGCTCCTCTCTGGCACCGTCTATATCATGCCTTAGCTCCTCTCTGGCACCGTCTATATCATGCCTTTCCTCCTTTCTAGTACTTTCATACCTCCCTCACTAGTAGATGGTTGGGCTCACGTCCGTGGGGACCCGTGTTCACTCCCAGGTTGGGCTCACGTCCGTGGGGACCAGTGTTCACTCCCAGGTTGGGCTTACGTCCGTGGGGACACGTGTTCACTCCCAGGTTGGGCTCACGTCCGTGGGGACCAGTGTTCACTCCCAGGTTGGGCTCACGTCCGTGGGGACCCGTGTTCACTCCCAGGTTTGGCTCACGTCCGTGGGGACCCGTGTTCACTCCCAGGTTGGGCTCACGTCCGTGGGGACCCGTGTTCACTCCCAGGTTGGGCTCACGTCCGTGGGGACCCGTGTTCACTCCCAGGTTGGGCTCACGTCCGTGGGGACCCGTGTTCACTCCCAGGTTGGACGAGACGTACACATGCTGGTCTAGTTCACTTAGCAGTAAATACCTGCCTGGCAGTTAACAGGTTGTTGTAGGTCGCTTGGTTATCTTGAGTTATCATGCTTTAATAACTTCAATAGACAGACACTACACGTCAGGGGAACACTGCTGAACACTCTACCTCCTGTCCCCTCACCAAGCTTCAGTAGACAGACACTCACGTCAGGGACACTGTGAACACTCTACCTCCTGTCCCTCACCTAAAGCTTCAGAGACAGACACTACACGTCAGGGGAACACTGCTGACATCTACCTCCTGTCCCCTCACCAAGCTTCAGTAGACAGACACTACACGTCAGGGGAACACTGCTGAACACTCTACCTCCTGTCCCCTCCCCAAGCTTCAGTAGACAGACACTACACGTCAGGGGAACACTGCTGAACACTCTACCTCCTGTCCCCTCACCAAGCTTCAGTAGACAGACACTACACGTCAGGGGAACACTGCTGAACACTCTACCTCCTGTCCCCTCACCAAGCTTCAGTAGACAGACACTACACGTCAGGGGAACACTGCTGAACACTCTACCTCCTGTCCCCTCACCAAGCTTCAGTAGACAGACACTACACGTCAGGGGAACACTGCTGAACACTCTACCTCCTGTCCCCTCACCAAGCTTCAGTAGACAGTGTATATACACTGAGAGACATACACTTCTCGGTGTCTACACCTTGATATAGTGGCACACTAATATAATAAAATATCTGAGTTTAGCGCTTCACTTTGCGTGTCGTGGTGGTTCAACTGTCCCTTGAGTGACTCAGTTATTGAACTTAACAAATCATAAATCAACTGAACCTAACAAATCATAAATCAACTGAACCTAACAAATCACAAATCAGAGAACAAATATAACCCATCACTGTGGCCTCATGATGTGAATGACCTACTTACTTACACTCATCCAACACCTTTAAACAATGCAGAAAAATTCAGAAAATTAATTGCATTAATCAAACGACATGTAAGTTTACAGTTTGCTCTGAGCGTTATGTTTAATATATATTATTATGCATTTGTCTAGAAGAAGAGGCGAGAGTGGAATTGATTAAATTTAGAAGATAAATGAACACGAGGGAAGTGGGTTGATTTCAGGGGGTGAAGGAGGCTGGATCAAGTGCTGAGAAGCTTTATTAAGCAATAAAGCTTATCTTAACCTCACAAGCTTAGCGATCTTCAGGAATATAATGTAATCAGCTTAATTAAGACTAGATGCATCAAGTTAATTCAGCATTCTGGTTTGGTTACTCAGAAAAAATCATACTAAACATTTGCCAAATGAACGTCAATATATATATATATATATATATATATATATATGTATAAGTAAAAGTTGCAAGCTACAGAAGTATTGAAACTAATGACTGTCACAGTGTCATGTGAAGAAAGTGACAGTATGTGGCCTGAGTGTGTGTCCAACATTAAAATTAAATAATTTCTTAAATACCTTCAGTGCTACTGTCTGATACAGTCCTTATCACAGTTATTTGTCGAAAGACAAGTTAACAGTGATCCAGGAGGGACCGAAACGTCGTAATAAGGTGCTGAGAGAGCAGGTGCAAGGTCTTAAGGAATTGTTCCAGATGAGCTGTTGTGAGTTGATACTCTTAATGTCGTAATAAATATAAAATAATCTGTCCTGCCTAACAAGCTTAGTAAAACTGTGATTGTATTTTTAATATTTGAAGCAAAAATCCCCACCGATATATATAACTAGATTTAACTTCATTAATATTAAAGACCGGGTAATTAGATCTTGGAGTGGCGGGTGTCTGACGACCAGCTAGACACCAGAGGCGGGTGTCTGACGACCAGCTAGACACCAGAGGCGGGTGTCTGACGACCAGCTAGACACCAGAGGCGGGTGTCTGACGACCAGCTAGACACCAGAGGCGGGTGTCTGACGACCAGCTAGACACCAGAGGCGGGTGTCTGACGACCAGCTAGACACCAGAGGCGGGTGTCTGACGACCAACTAGACACCAGAGGCGGGTGTCTGACGACCACCTAGACACCAGAGGCGGGTGTCTGACGACCCAGACACCAGAGGCGGTGTCGACGACCACTGACACAGAGGCGGGTGTCTGACGACCAGCTAGACACCAGAGGCGGGTGTCTGACGACCAGTCTGACAGTCTGCCAGGCTGTCACGGTTATTAATTGCCTTCACATCGAATAGCCTCGTTTACGTCGCACTTGATCCTTATTAATATCGAAATTAAAGCGAAGACCTAATACCAAACTGATGCGTAATGTGGGAATTGTGGAGAGAACCAAGGCACCAGGTTAGCGACTCACCTGACTTTGGAAGAGTGCCACGTAGTGCCACGTAGTGTCAATAAATGGTCTACACAACTGACAGTCGATGTGTTCAGTGAATTAATATTGACTTTTGTCGCAATTGATGAACTGAACACATCGACTCCAGGTTGAGGGACTATTACCTCAAACTCCTCCTCATCGTCCACCTTTCTCTACATTGGACTGAAGAAGCCACTGAGTGGCGAAACGTTTCAAGAATAAATATACCCAAATATTAGACAAGCGTCTGACTTAGGGACGCAGAGAGTACTGAAGAGGGAAAACCAGTTACAACGGAACTATAATAAATTAAGGCATAAATAACGTGAAAGAAAATAAGAATAATGATAGTGAACGAAAGTTAAAAAATAGCGATGATACAATATGGAAATTTATGTAAAAAATGAGAAAGATTTAAAAAACAAAAAACAGGACTAGGTGAGCGAAGAAAACTGGGAGGAGAGTAATATGAAAAATAAGGAATAATTAATAAAGTGGCGGAAGTTCATTTTCACAACACCAAAAAAAAAAAAAATAATATTGAATTGGAAGATGAAAAAATGAATAGAAATGAAAGTAAAAAAAAAAAAAAATAAGAAAAATTTATATACTATGAATTTTATGATTTGATAAATGAGAAAATAATTTTTTTGAATAATTTCTGTTTACAGTTAGTATAAAAAAATTGTTATAATAATAACTATAATTTTTAAATTGGTGGATGGGTAAGCCAGCGGAAGGCCTCGGTCAGATGACCAAAAGCTGGGTCATCATGTGACTAAGACTCGCGTCAGGAAACACTTGTCCTCTTTCCTGACAAACAATACATAACCTCACCTCTGTTTATAGTTTGCGTTATCTGTGTCCATCACCCACTTGTCTTGACTCCCAGGGTGTGACACCTGCTTCCTGCTTCTCCTTCACAATGTCTCTCCCATCTCCCAGGGTGTGACACCTGCTTCCTGCTTCTCCTTCACAATGTCTCTCCCATCTCCCAGGGTGTGACACCTGCTTCCTGCGTATCCTTCACAACGTCTCAGTAGTCAACACATGCTGGGTACCTACCTACTGTGTCCCTATTAACAAATTAGGTCAAGCAATTAATATAATGGTTCCTGCTGTCCATTTTCATTACCATTGTAATAGTGATATATCTGTTAGTGGCAGCTGGCGCCGCTAAATTGACTCTTGCTATATTGTAGCGAATTTTGCGACTCTCTCTCTCTCCTCTCTCTCTCTCACTCTCTCTCTCTCCTCTCTCTCTCTCTCTCTCTCTCTCTCTCTCTCTCTCTCTCTCTCTCTCTCTCTCCACTCTGACATTCGCTAATTGGGTCATCTAATGACCACTTTCAATAGAGTAAATTACATATGTTAGTCTCTCAACGTGATCTGTCCTGAGGTTCATTAACCTCGTTGAAGTTCTCTGACCTCATGTCCCCCTACGTCTCTCACTCCCTTTCTCACTTCCTCTCACACTCCCTCATTCTCACTCCCGCTACTTTCACTTCATCTCTCATTCCTTCTCTCATATCTCTTTCACTATTACCTCTGATATTCGTTTTCTCACTCCTTACTCTCTCACTTTCTTGCTTCTCTAACTCTCTCTCACTTCTTTTTCTTTCTCCCTCCTTCTATCTCGCTCCTATACCTCCAAATCCTTCAATTTCTTATTCTATCTGTTCCTATCCTTCCCTCCTTCCCTCCCTATCCCTCCTTCCCTCCCTCACCTTCATCTCACTACACTTCCGCTTCTCATACTTCCATCCAATATTGGTCTGAGACCAACACCTCACACTGCCTCAGGTCTGAGACCAACACCTCACACTGCCTCAGGTCTGAGACCAACACCTCACACTGCCTCAGGTCTGACACCAACACCTCACACTGCCTCAGGTCTGAGACCAACACCTCACACTGCCTCAGGTCTGAGACCAACACCTCACACTGCCTCAGGTCTGAGACCAACACCTCACACTGCCTCAGGTCTGAGACCAACACCTCACACTGCCTCAGGTCTGAGACCAACACCTCACACTGCCTCAGGTCTGAGACCAACACCTACACTGCCTCAGGTCTGAGACCAACACCTCACACTGCCTCAGGTCTCAGACCAACACCTCACACTGCCTCAGGTCTGAGACCAACACCTCACACTGCCTCAGGTCTGAGACCAACACCTCACACTGCCTCAGGTCTCAGACCAACACCTCACACTGCCTCAGGTCTCAGACCAACACCTCACACTGCCTCAGGTTTGAGACCAACACCTCACACTGCCTCAGGTCTGAGACCAACACCTCACACTGCCTCAGGTCTGAGACCAACACCTCACACTGCCTCAGGTCTGAGACCAACACGTCACACTGCCTCAGGTCTGAGACCAACACCTCACACTGCCTCAGGTCTGAGACCAACACCTCACACTGCCTCAGGTCTGAGACCAACACCTCACACTGCCTCAGGTCTGAGACCAACACCTCACACTGCCTCAGGTCTGAGACCAACACCTCACACTGCCTCAGGTCTGAGACCAACACCTCACAATGCCTCAGGTCTGAGACCAACACCTCACACTAGCTCAGGTCTGAGACCAACACCTCACACTGCCTCAGGTCTGAGACCAACACGTTACACTGCCTCAGGTCTGAGACCAACACGTCACACTGCCTAAGGTCTGAGACCAACACCTTACACTGCCTCAGGTCTGAGACCAACACGTCACACTGCCTCAGGTCTGAGACCAACACCTTACACTGCCTCAGGTCTGAGGCCAACACCTTACACTGCCTCAGGCCTGAGACCAACACGTCACACTGCCTCAGGTCTGAGACCAACACGTCACACTGCCTCAGATCTGAGACCAACACGTCACACTGTCTCAGGTGTAGACCAACACCTCACACTATCTCATGTTAACAACACCTCACACTGTCTCAGGTGTAGACTAACACCTCACACTGTCTCATGTGTAGACTAACACCTCACACTGTCTCAGGTGTAGACTAACACCTCACACTGTCTCAGGTGTAGACTAACACGTCGTTACACTGCCAAAAATTATGTATCTTCACCCTGGTTATGTAACCTGTATCTTCTTCCTGGTTATGTAACCTGTATCTTCTCCCTGGTTATGTAACCTGTATCTTCTCCCTTGTTATGTAACATGAATCTTCTCCCTGGTTATGTAACATGTATCTTCTCCCTTGTTATGTAACATGTATCTTCACCCTGGTTATGTAACCTGTTTTTTTCTTCCTGGTTATGTAACATGTATCTTCACCCTGGTTATGTAACATGAATCTTCTCCCTGGTTATGTAATATGTATTTTCTCCCTGGTTATGTAACATGTTTCTTCTCCTTAGTTATGTAACATGTATCTTCTTCCTTGTTATGTAACATGTATCTTCTCCCTGGTTATGTAACATGTATCTTCTCCCTGGTTATGTAACATGTATCTTCACCCTGGTTATGTAACATGTATCTTCTCCCTGGTTATGTAACATGTATCTTCTCCCTGGTTATGTAACATGTAT
>WNWK01029467.1:0-24386 GCA_009830355.1 Cherax destructor | reverse complement strand
CTCAAATGTTGCACAAGTGTCTCATTTATTATTTTGTCGGTTTTCTAAACCATTTATTCAAACTCTGTCAGACACAGCAACATCTTGGGATCTTGATGCAAAGATTTCTTCAAAAACTTGTCTAACCTATAGACACGACCTACTTCCACTAGTGGGTTTCTCCACTGGTGACCCTGTCTACCACTGCTCTACCTCATCTGTCTGCAGTTCAGTAGTGTCATATTAATTTGGACAGGAAAATATTTTTATCTCATAATATGTCTAAGTCTCTTGCTTAATGTAATTTGGCAGCCACCCAGCTGTGGTGTTATCTTGCGACTCTTGTCAGTGTACAACAACTTGTTCTGTATGGCTATTACTGCAAGCTTGCTCTGTGAGTGAATGTGGTTTCGCTAAATTCTTCCTTCAGATCATGATTACTGCTGAAATTCATGATGGATGTTACACCTAGGAATCATACAAGTATTATAGCTCTTAGAAAATATGCTGATTTGAGTATCAGACAGCTCGCCGAAAATTTGAGCCTAGCAAAGTCGACTGTTGGTCGGATTCTGAAGAGAGCAGCTGACGCCAGCACTGCGTCGAGGAAGATGTGGAAAAAATGCAATTTCGTTGAACAGTTCAAAAATTAACATTTACGCCTTGAAGTTGGCAGAACTGCCAGAAAGCTGGTAAAGAAACAATTATTGACTGCTGTTTGAAGAAAAATGGATGTGGTGTGCACTCGATCAAAAGAGATGGACGACAGATGAATGGAAAAAAAGTTATTTTTTCAGCTGAGGTCCATTTTAAAGTACATGGGTAGAGATCAGTGGTTTTGAGATGGAGCAAAGGCGAACCTCTTCCGAATGGACATATTCAACAAGTGCCAAAACACCCACCTAAGATGTTTTGGGGTAGTTTTACTGCTAAATGCCCTGGACGACTTGTTATTGTTGAGGGAACGATGAACAGTGACAAATACAAGGCAATCCTCTCAACTCATTTGCTTCCCATTGTGCATAGAGACTTTCCTGGTGGAGAAGGCATTTCCTAGCAGGATCTTGTTCCATGCCACACTGCCAGAAAATGCTGATATTCTTTGAAGAGATATAGATGGCTAAGCATTCTAAATTGACCTGGAAACTCTCCAGACCTCAACCCAATTGAGAATCTATGGGCAATAACCAAACGCAGGATTGAGAAACAGGAATGTTTAACTGTTGAGAGCCATATTGTTGTTGTTATTAGGACCTGGTACCACCACGAAGAACTTGCCAAAATGTTTTCAGTATTGTGATTTATGCCAAAGCGTAGCAATGTTTATAAAAGCAAAGGGTAGTCATATCTTTTATTAAATCAATGAACTGACATATCATTGCCGTGTATTTTTCAAATAATGATTAATTTTCCAAATAAATTTCTTATTTCATCACAGTCGCAATTACTACGCACACTACTGTACATAAACCTCATCTACGTAAATATGCTGCTCTTTTATCGAGGCTGTTGAAATGAACACATCGACTCCAGGCTGAGAGACTGAATACCTCAAACTCCTCTTCTTTCATCTTTTTCTGCTTTGGACTAAAGAAGCCACTGGCTAGCTGGAGATTCGTCTGCAAAAACTTGCATTTGTGGACACAGTGGTGCCTATGCTAACCTTCCTATGGTGTAGAAATATACCTAGTTGGATGAATCTTATTTAAGCTAGCTGGCCCAGTGGCTAACGCGACGGTCTGGAGTTTTGAGACTCTGATCGCGGGTTCTAACCCCACCCGTGGTATGGTTTGTTTGCAATCGTGTCATTACGATTTCGTGAGTCAAGATACCCAGATGTTGCACAAATGCCTCATTTATCACATAACACAAGCCTTCACGGGTCTTCAGTTTCCAACTTTCTTCATCTGGTATTGAAGACTCAAGGCACAAGCTATCTTCAACAAATCCCGCATGGAACAGTCCCCTAAATAGTACATAGGACTCCCATTTGGTGATGTTGCCAGAGAATACCCACCACGTAGTTGCTAGAAGTGATATCAAAGTTTCCAACGTAAACACATCCTCTATCAAAGACCTCATTAACAAACAGTCCCACTCCTAACATGCACAACACACATCTACACTTTCCCCTGTAGATACTGTCCCAAGAAATACGTAGGGTAAACAAGAAGAAATCTTTCGGTCTGCCTAAATGAACATCGAGACTCCAGCAACAGGAACGACTTAAAGTACGCCTACGTCCTCCACAGAGACTCCACGGGACATTTGATGAATTGGAATGAGGCACAGCTTGTTCTCACCGAAGAAGGTCTTAGTCGCCGACGATGTCTAGAAGCCTCGCAAATCTCCGTCACGACACCATAGAGCATAATACTGGAAGCTACAAATTTGAAAACATTGGCATACATGATACTCAACCTGGCAAAGCACCACCTACCTAACAAGGCAGGAAGCACATGACCTCATTGTTTACCTGACCTCATCTCAAATATGTCATTTTTCAGGTCACTATTTGTTACTCACACCCCACTCTCCGCCTATATATACTGTTATTTTTAAACTCTGTGTGTTAGAAGTTATCAAGGTCCCAGGGCCGAAACGTTTTCTAATAAGTATGTCCTACTGTTGCCCGCGTGTCTTCTTATACCATAAGCCAACAAATTAAAAAAAAATGACGTACATGGTCATCGTCCAGCCAAAGACCAACCTGCCTCACAACACATGAATCACGTGACCTCATTGTCTACCTGACCTCATCTCATTTTTTAGGTCACTATTTGTCACTAACACGGCACTTTCTGCCTACACATACTGTTATTTTTAACCTTTGTGTTAGAAGTTATCAAAGTCCCAGGACCGAAACTTTTCTAATGAATATGTTCTAGTGTTTCCTCACAAGTTTTTTTAAATGGATTCAAAAGTGTCAATTTTAAGTGACCACTTAGAGTGAAATTTACTAAGTGGGTGGTCCTTTAAATGGTAATAACTAGGAAAGTACTTAATAATACTACCAATTAATTACTGTGCCGAGGGTAATGGGCGTCACATTCATTTCTACCCCCGGAATAACAATGGAAGCAGTTGTAGTGGTGGTGCTTGTGGTGAAGACAAAGTTATAATGATGTTTGCGTGGTTGCAGGTGATGGTGTAGTGTTGGTGGTTCTGGGGACGTTGTTGACGTTAGTAGTGGTGGTGCTCCTCTCCATCCTTGCCAAGATCCGCTGCCGATGCTCACCTCCGCAGGTATTTTATAAACACATTCTACTGAACATAACTTTTCCCAATCATTTATCTTAACATAATAACACGAGACTAGAGTAGAAATGCAGGTTTCCTAAGTAACTAGATTTATTATGGAGACGTTACGCTAACAGTAATTGGATTGATAAAGTAACTGGTTGACAAAATGTATACTTAATAAATATGTAAGCTATCTCATATGCATATTTCGAACGTACTTGTCCGTGTTAATCAAGATTTTGTTGCCTCAGTAGGTGAAGCAGCTAGACTTCACCTTTGACGTCAAGCCCAGTTACTTCACCTTACATCTGCTCTTAGTATATAAGGTCTGGCTGGATAACTATGCATTAGGGTAATGGACTGATCACATAAAACTACCTACACTGTCTCCATTGTTGAATTCTCCTGCATTTGACCAAAGAAGCTGTTGTACAGGAGAAACGCTTCGTCAATAATGGTACTCATATATTTCACGTTTGTGTTACTCTTCAATAATAGATGAATAATATGTTTTTCTTGGTTTTGGTCTTCCTTTGCCACTTCCCCCCCCCCTCAGATGCCTCATTTGATTCCTTTCACCAGTCTCAGTCTCGAAATTTTCCTAGTCTGTCCATTTTTGTGGTCTGTCATTCTAATGACAGCTCGTTATCAAAATCCGATTACTTCTCCTTCGTGCTATAACTTGCTTTTTCCCCAAGTTTAATACAAATATTATCATCCTTCCTTCAAAAAAGTCAATTCGGTGGTTGTCCTTGATCGGAGGATTACCTTGGAAAAGCTGAACTTTGGCTCACTGACTATGCATCTACCCTCCTCTCGTCTCGATCTCTCTTGATAGCAAAAAAAAATTCCAAATAAACTTCGTACTCTCTCAGGTCTCTGTCCCCTAACTTTGATCTTGCTCAACGTTTCCTTTTATCTGTTCCTCTCTACCTTTTTCTATGGTCTTTCCAAACTCTACGTCCCATCTTTTCCCCCCCCGGGTTTGTCTCTTATTCTCTTGCCTCTTGGCTGGCAAAAACTCACCCCTTTTTTTTTGGAACTTTTTCTCCCGCTCACCTCCGTTACTCTCAAGCTTCATCGACCTTTTCGGTCACATCCACCGAAAGGTGGGGGTGACGTTGGCCTCTACATTAATGTCCCTTTTTGAAGGCCAATGAAGTGTTCCTTCTTTTCCCAAAAAACCCCACTATGTCTTTCTTGATCTTATTGCCTTTTGGGGGCTCCGACCTTTTTAATTTAAGGAAATTTTACTCTCAAGCCTTAGTTGTTGTATTGGTTTCCCTCTAACCCCTGTTCTTGCTAACCTTTTATGTAATATTTAGAAAAAAATTTTTCCCCATTTTGGGTCCCCCCTTCCTTTGGCTTCGCTACGTAAATGACATCTTTGCTCTTTTGCCGCATGACAAAAATCTCTTCCGTTATTTATCGATGCATTTAACAATTTTGCTCCTTCCTCACATCAGCTGAATAACTGCTGCCAAAACGTGTTAAAATCTAATACTAGCTGTAAAAAACTAAGTAAGGAGTCAGTCCCCCCGTACATGGTGTACGTCAGGTTTACTGAGCATGCACACCGGTATGAAAGCTAACATGACATTAGGGGGATAGATGATAACGTACAAAATACTGAGAGCAATTAATAGGGCGCACAGGAACATGGTGAGAGTCGGAAGTTGAAAACACGGGGGTGTTGGAAACATTTCTTAGCCTGGGGTATTCAGAAAGGAAAGATTGGAGAATGAAGTGTTGGACAGGATTTATACAAGGTTAAAAAAAAGGACGATGAGGCTCTTGAAGCCAGGAAGGAAAACCCTTTAACAAAACCGGGGCCGTGAAAAACTCGTTTCCCCGCACATATAAAAGTACATAAACACACACACACTAACATACAGCATAGTGCCAGTTTACATTTTTTTGATTAAACTAACAAATGCTAAAACAATATTTTTAATTGAGTGTTAAATAGTGCTGCATCCATGAGTTATCTTCTGGTTTTTTTATTTTGTTATGATAATCTACTCGTTTGTATCCATAAATCTCATATCAAAACATTTTTTTTTTTTTTTACGTAACTGTTTTGACAACTGTTACAAGGTAAATATATTATTTTTGGGTTTTTTATAAAATTTCACCCCGAATAGATGTGTAATACCTGGAATGTAAAAAAAAAAACAAGTATTCAGGGGAAAAAGGGGGTTTTTAAAAAAGATATTATTGTTGATCAGTAATTATGTATATGTATGTATAAAGTCATTATAATTATGTGTTTGGGGAAATGAAGCTTAAAAAAATCCAGAAGTGAGTGAGTTTGGATAACTTTGGCTTGATAGGTGATACAACACAATAATCAATATAGCTTAAATAAATTGAAAAAAATGCCGAAAGAAATTGATGGATCAAGTTATTTAGTACAAAAAAAGGGTTTGGTTTTAGTCGTGTGAGGCTTTTTTTTACGAGATGGAAAACGTTCAACATGAAAAAAATTCATAAATAAATTAATTGAAAAAAAAGGGATATATGACTAATTTTACTAGGTATTTCAAAGCCATCAACGAGCAGGGGGTTTTGAAGGAAAAGCAAATGGCATCAATTTGTGGTCTTTGATAAAAGTGTTAAGTTTCGAAATTTCTCAAACATGAAATTGTTACCATCATTGGATCGAGTAGACACCTGTTTTTCCTTTTCAGATTGCTGTCTTTGCACTGGACTTATTTTTTTGTGATGTATAGAGATAACAATCCACTTTTTAAAATTCTAAAAGATGGATGTGAATATTCTAAATATATATATATATATATATATATATATATATATATATATATATATATTATAAATATATATATAATTATAATTTAATATATTAAATTATTTTATATTGAAAAAAAAAAAAAAATATTATAATATTATAAATAAAAAAAATTTATTAAAAATTTTTTTTAAAAAAACAAAAAAAAAAGGGGTTTTTGGGTTTTAATTAGAAGGGGGGGGGGGGCAAAAAAAAAAAAAGAATTAAATGGGGAAAAAATTTTAAAAAAAGAAAAAGGGGGAAAGGGAAAAAAAAAAGGGGGTGGTGAGAGTAAAAAAGAGCGGATGAAGAGTGGGAGAGGCTCTGTCAAGAAATTTTGCTGAAAACAAAAAATTTTTAGTGAGATAAAAAGGTAAGAAAGCCTGGGAACGAATGGTTTGTCAGTTCGAGTAGGGGGTTAGTAGAGGGGAACTGGAGGTATTGGGTAGAGGGAGAATATTTTGGGAACTTTTAAATTGAAAAAAAAAAGGGAGGCGGTAATTTCATGTACTGGCCAGGGGGGAAAAAACATCGTTTGGAGTGAAAAAAAGAGCAGGAGTGAGTGTGGGGGAGGTGCGGAGGCATTACGTAGAATAAAAGGGGGTAAAGCAGTGGAACTGACGGGATCTGACAGAAATGTTAAAAGCAGGGGGATATAGTGCTGGAGTGGTTGGTTTTTTTTGTTTAATAAATGTATGAAAGGGGAAGGTATAGGGATTGGCAGAGAGCATGTATAGTTCCTTTATATAAAGGGAAGGGGGATAAAAGAGAGTGTAAAAATTATACCAGGTAAAGTGTATGGCAGGTTATTATTGAAAGAATTAGAGTAAGACAGAGTAGGATTGCAGATGAGCAAGGGGTTTTTAGAGTGGGTAGGGGATGTGTGATCAAGTTTTTTACAGGTAAGCATATTTGAACAGTATTTAGATAAAAGTAGAGAATTTTTCATTGCATTTATGGATTTAGAAAAGGCATATGATAGAGTGGATAGGGAGCAATGTGGCAAATGTTGCAAGTGTATGGAATAGGTAGTAAGTTACTGAAGCTGTAAAGAGTTTTATGAGGATAGTGAGGCTCAGGTTAGGGTGTGTAAAGAGGGAGATTACTTCCATGTAAAAGTAGGTCTTAGCAGGATGTGTAATGACACCATGGTTGTTTAATATATTTATAGATGGGGTTGTAAAAAGAATAAATGCTAGGGTGTTGGGGAGGGGGGTGGGATTAAATTATGGGGAATTAAATGCAAAATGGGAGTTGACACAGTTACTTTTTGCTGATGATACTGTGCTTAGGGAGATTCTAAGAAAAGTTGCAAACGTTAGTGGACGAGTTTGGGAGAGTTTTAAAAGGTAGAAAGTTGAAAGTGAACATAGAAAAGGGAGTAAGATGATAAGGGTATCAAACGATTTAAATAAAGAAAAATTGGATATCACATTGGAGAGGAGGATTATGGAAAAAGTAAATGTTTTCAGATATTTGGGAGTTGCGTGTCAGGGATGGGTTTATGAAGGATGAGGTTAACCATAGAATTGATGAAGGAAAAAGGTGAGTGGTGCGTTGAGGTATCGTGGAGACAAAAACGTTATCCATGGAGGCAAAGAAGGGAATGTACTAGAGAGTGGTCCAACACCTTATAGGGTGTGAAGCATGGGTTGCTGCAGCGGACGAGGCTGGAGGCAGTGGAGATGTCCTGTCTAAGGGCAATTTGTGGTTTAAATATTATGCAGAAAATTCGGAATGTGGAAATTAGGAGGTGTGGAGTTACTAAAAAGTATTTGTCAGAGGGCTGAAGGGGGGTTGTTGAGGTGGTTTGGCCATTTAGAGAGGGATCAAAGTAGAATGACTTGGGAGCGTATAAATCTGTGGGGGAAGGAAGGCGGGGTGGGGTCGTCCTAGAAAAAGGTTGGATGGAGGGGAAAGGAGGTTTTGTGGGGGGCTTGGACTTCCAACAAGCATGTGTGAGCGTGTTAGATAGGAGGAAGGGGAGACGAATGGTTTTGGGACATGACGATCTGTTGGAGGGGAGCAGGGTAACATTTTGTGAAGGGATTCAGGGAAACCAGTTAATTGATTTAGTTGGACTTGAGTCCCGGGAAAAGGGAAGTACAATGCCTGCACTTTAAAGGAGGATTGGGATGTGCAGCTGGGAGGGGCTATTCTCAGCTGTGTAAACGCCTCTGCAAAGACAGTGATTATTATGAGTGTGGAGAAAGTGTTGAATGTATGAAATATTTTCTTTTGTTGATTTTCTTTCTTTTTGGGGCACCCTGCCTCGGTGGGGGGACGGCCGACTTGTTGAAAAAAAAAATATATATATATATATGTTATATGTTATGGGGGCATTTGGTATTTTTGTGTTCTCATTCAGTCCTGAATTAAGTATAATAATAATGAAGATAAATATAATTCTAGAAATTATTTTACCTTTTTTAAAAATCCAACACAATGCATCCCAGTACAGGTTTGGTGGTGGCGGCCCGAGGCCAGTTTGTGGGGGCCCCTTGCATTAAAAAGGCCTAACTCTAAAAGGTTATAAGACTTTTAAGTTTCGCTTGGAAACTTTCACCACTCTCAATATACTATCATCCCTCTTAAGATGAAGAAATGAAACAATAAATTGGATTTATAGTGTACTTTAGCAACCTTTCGCTTCATTTGCAGGTGTAACTCAAAAGCAATGTAACTATGAGGAGTTATCTTCAATCAGATAAAATATTATGAGCCAGGTACACCGTGTTTTTCTGATGGAAAAGTCTCTGAACTCCATTTCCAGGCGCAGGATGTCCGATTCATCTCATGACCGTCAGGTTCAAAGCCGCCCTTGCTTCATGCTCGTTCGGCTGGTTCCACTACCACACTGTTGTTAACATACTTGATCAAGCAGTTATTCATCTGCAGCGCCCTGCACACCCATTATGATGATGTGCTGTGAGTCATCCTCGCGTCATGCAACTGACTACACGCTCACACCAATGATGTAACCCACGATCAGATGACTCGATATGACAATCCCACCACAATTCAAACTCTTGCTTTTTCTCTTTTCGATCTATTCAATTCTCAGTACAGTGGAATCTCTGTTTTGTCTTTAATCCATTCCAGAGAGTCTGACAAAAATCAATTCGAAAATACTGAAGCAATATTTCCGTAAGAAATAATGTAAATCCAATTAATCCATTCCAGAAACACAAAATTATTACCAAAAATACATTTTTTAGAAAATAACTATAGTTTAATACAGAAAACAATTTTAAATAAATTAAAGCACTAATGAAATGGATAAATGAACTTTTAAATCCTTTTATCTTTATTGAAGACTCTTGTTGGCGTTGGAAAGGCAAGGAGGGGAGGAGGGGGTTACCTCTCCACCTCCTCCACCCACCACAATCCTCCACCTCAACCACCATCACAACCACCCCTACCACCACCCCACCACCCTCTACCACCATCACTCCCCCATCCTACCACCCCTCTACCATCACTACCACCCTCTACTACCATCACTACCACCCCTACCACAATCTCTACCACAGTTACTACCACCCTCTACAACCATCACTACCACCCCTACCACAATCACTACCACCATCACAACCACTATCACCATCACTACCACCCTCTATCACAGTCGCTACCACCCTCTACCACAATCACTACCACCCTCTACCACAATCACTACCACCCTCTACCACAATCACTACCACCCTCTACCACCATCACTACCACCCTCTACTACCATCACTACCACCCTCTACCACAAATCACTACCACCCTCTACCAATCACTCCACCCACCGCTCAGGGTAACGTTCACTGTACGAAAAACAAAGCCAGACTGACTCAGAATTTGTGCATGGGATACTTTGTGAGAGTGTGGGAAGGCGGACATGTCTGGTACGTAGGACGAAAACCGAGGTGATGAACGAAAACTGGGACAATATCTTGACAAAAAAGTAGTCGAAAACTGAATCCAACTAAAACTGGGGCAAACGAAAACCGAGGTTCCACTGTATAATGTGTCATAATATTTTTCATCATTTTTTTTTGGGGGCCTGGGGCCCCTTCCCTAAATCCGGCCCTGATGCATCCTGTTAGTCCTGAAAATACCCCAACATGAACACCAATTTGAATTTGAAAGTAGTGGTTAAACCCATAGTGAAATACTTAGTTTTGGTTTTTGGACTTCGTTAAATATCAGATTATAATAAGGTGTCCAAAAATGAAAGGTGAATTGTATTGAATTTTCAACTTATTTCCTTCATGTAAAAACTGATTGCGGCTTATAATTAATGACAATAGTTGACGAATAGGGAATATTTTATTCAAGATTGTCTAGCTTAAATCTCCTCCCTAAATCCACGCCTTACACAACTCACTGCATTCCACAATAATATATTTCCTCCAGTCACTCGAAGCTCAAGAAATGCGCCGATAACCTTTGTACTCTCACCAATGGGACATTATACAGAGCCAGAAAGCTACAAGGTATCATGCATCGACACAGCAAAAATAACTTCAATAAATACGCAAAACAAGACTAAATTTCATCGCATGCATATGAGAAGAACGTCAAATCATAGGGAGACTTGAAATTATGAAAAAAAAACTGTAGATTCTACTGAAATTGAAGCGTATAGTCTGGATCTAATATCTGCCATGGGCATCTACGAACCCCAACAAAAAAAATTATACAGTCACTCACAACTACTGCTATGAGTTTCTACGTCCGTCTGTCTTCATGGTTTCCCTTCTTCTTCACCTAAATGTTATAGTTCCACACTGAAAAATATATTAATGAATAATGCCATCGCAACCATCTACAGATATCGTGGAGAGGATATCGTAAGTCCGAATTCAGTTGATTGCACGGTAAAGGCTTAATGTTCTGAATAGCACAAACATGTATGAACTCATTTCACCACGAGAGTGCACAAAAATATTTCTTTAAGAAAAAGAACATCGTTAAATAAAATATTCTACATAATCCTAAACCCTCCTGAATGTACCACACAACTCTAAACTCTCCTGAATGTACCACTCAACCCTAAACTCTCCTGAATGTACCACTCAACCCTAAACTCTGCTGAATGTACCACTCAACCCTAAACTCTCCTGAATGTACCACACAACCCTAAACTCTGCTGAATGTATGTTATGTTATTTTCCCCTATTATCATCAAGGTTCTACATGTACTAGCATAGGGTATTTACTTAAAAGGTCTTAGGGTAAAAGGAGGACATTTATAGGATAAAAGATACTCAGGTTTAGCTGCTGCATCTGAAAACTTATTGGTCCTTTCACATTCCTCTCAAAGGTTATTTAAACCAACATTATAAAAAAAGAGCTATATTAAGAGTATATATACATATAATGTACAGGTCTCCACTCCTAAACATATAATCAGCCTTTCCCAAAGCACATGGCTCAGCTGCCACCTTCCACTCTCTTTTTCTCAACATTTCTTAACCCTCCAGTGTCTTGATACACTGAAGATCACTGAATGTCATAGTAACATCGATCTACAACCCTCCCCATTACCTTTTGGGCACTCATTCAGCCGTGAAGCCAAGTTAAAATCAGCACCTACAACACCAGCTCACTCCAGCCGCCATGTTTTTCTCCAGGAGGGATTGTGGGAAAACAACAGTCTCTCTAAGCTCCTCCCCCTCAAACAAGAACACATCACTTTGCACATCTCTCAACATATCTTATGTTATTACAATGAGACATGCAACTTATAATTATTACTTAATAAAATGTGTGCATTATTTATATAACATATTATATTGAGAAAATCAGTTTAATCAGCGCTTAAGTTTATAAGGATGGCCAAGCCTTTTAAACTCCCCTAAGCAGTACTTCTGATTAATTCAATATAATTAGGCATTTATGTTATTTAATTACAACAATACATGCTGGGTTCCATAGCCCCCATAACAAGTCCATAATACCCCATAACAATGTACCACACAACCCTAAACTCTCCTGAATGAACCACACAACCCTAAACTCTCCTGAATGAACCTATAAAACAAGCAACCTCAGGAACAGGCTACGTCCCACACCAACCGGCAAAATTAATAGGCTCTGATAACCACGCCTATCTTAATGCTTAGAAGATTTACCAACCAAAATATTGGAATTAAATGTAAAATGCAAGAAATTTGTCTTGATGTTGTTATTCTGTGGACCAAACTATCAACCCTCTGCATTATTAAAATCTTTAGAAGTGAAGCTTTCACATTGTCTTGCCCACATAATGGAGTTGAGATTACTTCAGTCATCAACGTTGTCTTGGCTAATGACTTGCGAATATCGTTCCCAGAAACGTCAAATTGATATAGAAAAATGACATATGTCGACGACATCTTTATCATTACACCAAAATGACTCATTCTTGAAGATCTTCAGAGGAATAAAGTGGAAACCTGAATACAGTTTACCTTAAAAGTAAAAGAAAAATCACATCCTTCTGCGTCCAGTATTAATCACCAAGACAACACCCAAGTAAAATATAAAATTACTTTTTTCACCACGAAATTAAAAATAAAGGAAATGATGTCGTAGTGTTTTTCTGCAGGACTAACTAGTAGATAAACAGCCCAAGATCCTTGAAGAAGACTGCCTAATCATTTTCAATACACTTCATTCGCAATTAATGGAGAACACTAAAAAACTTAAATACAATTTCAGGCATAAACGAAAATGACAAATTTATTGTTTCCTTTCATGTAATTTTTCCATAACTCTTTCAGTAATTTTATATGTCAAGAGGAAAAAAATGTTGTCTTTACTTCTATTTAAAGTAACGCTTGCGTCACTGTACACTTCAGAGAAACTTCGAAGAAAGTCAGTACATCTAACAATATGAATATACATGCCGTCCAAACAACAATGCAAACGTAATTCACAGAGACGATTAAAACTCTAAATTGAACCAGAGGCAAAGATGATCGTCGAAAAAACTTTAAAATTAGAATAAATGTTTACTTTCATCATTAATTAGAACATTCAACACCATTACGAATAACTATAGCAATTTTAGTAATATTGTTGAACTACCATTATCTTCCAAAACATTTGAACACATGAGGCACTACACTATGACCCTCATCAGAGACTCAACATAATAGACCATTCAAGTGCATTATCTCCTCTTTTTTTCTACAGAATATAAACCCTCAGACCATTAGTCAAGTTTAAAACCATTAATCTATCTTCAGACCATTAGTCCATCTTCAGACCGTTGGTCCATCCTCAGACCGTTAGTCCATCTTCAGACCATTGTCCACCATGATGCTATTAGTAAATCCTCAAACCATTAGTGAACCTTGTGTTATTGTAGGCAGGTGGCCCAGTGACTTACGTGCTGGCCTGCAGATTAATGACTCACTTTCCGCGAGTTCAATCCCCACCCGTACCGTGGTTTATATTCGTCCCCCTTCAGTTGTAAGCCCTTCCTCTTCCCTAAACTCTTAATTCGATTCTCATTCCACAGGCAATCATCAATCCCTTAAGTCCACCTTATGTTCTTAAACTCACCATAAATCTTAAAAGTATCCCCTCAGTCCAAAGTACACCTTCAAACCTTATGTCAACTCCCTGTAAGTAAGTCATCTTTAATCTAAAGTCCTGCTTTGTTCGTAAGTCTCACACTCATCCTTAAGTCCCATCTAATCCATCAATTCAAACACTAATCCTTCAAACCCCACCCATGATACTCAGGCTACACCCTCAATCTTTACGTCTTATTTTCAACCCTAAAGTCTAATCCTCAGAGCTCATATCTAACCATCAACCGTAAAGTTCTGTATTCAACCTTCAGTTCCCACCCTCAACCCTAAAGTCCCACTCTCAACCCTAAAGTCTTGCTGACAACCTAAAATGTCACCCTCAACCTTCAAGTTCCACCCTAAGCTATCAAGGTCCACCTTCAACTACAAAGTCCTAAACTAATTCTTCAAGGTAAAAGCTCATCCCTCGTTCTCATCCATTAACAAACACACTTGTCAATTATGTGCCATCCTCAACCCTCAAGTCCCATCCTCGTTGCGTAAGTCACATATATTAATAAAGTCCTACTCTAAGTCTTAAAGTGAAACCCAACGTTTTCAAGACCCACGTTAATTCTTCAAGTCTTACATTCATTCTTCAAGTTCCACCCAAATACTTTAATAATCATGTTGATCCCATCCTAATCCTTCAAGTCTTTCACCAGCCCATCAAGTCCCATAATTTTTTTCAAATCCAATCCTCAACTTTCAAATCTCATCCTCATCCTTCAAGTCCCACCCTCATCCCTCAAGTCCTACTTTCATCCTTCGAGTCCCTTCCACACTCCACATTCCCCAACTTACTCTCACAAGTCCAATTCTCATCTCTCAAGACCCACCCTTATCCCAGAAACCCCACCATCATCCCTCAAGAACCACTCTCATTCCACTAGACCCACACTCATTCCACTAGACCCACCATCATTCCACTAGACCCACCATCATTCCACTAGACCCACACTCATTCCACTAGACCCACCATCATTCCACTAGACCCACCATCATTCCACTAGACCCACCATCATTCCACTAGACCCACCATCATTCCACTAGACCCACCATCATTCCACTAGACCAACACTCATTCCACAAGATCCACCCTCATTCTACAAGACCCACCCTCATTCCACAAGACCCACCCTCATTCCACAAGACCCACCCTCATTCCACAAGACCCACCCTCATTCCACAAGACCCACCCTCATTCCACAAGACCCACCCTCATTCCACAAGACCCACCCTCATTCCACAAGACCCAATTTCATTCCACTAGACCCACCCTCATTCCACTAGACCCATCCTCTTTCCACAAGACCCACCCTCATTCCACAAGATCCACCTTCATTCCACAAGACCGCCCTCATTCCACAAGACCCACCCTCAGTCCACAAGACCCACCCATCCCAATTCCCACTCTCATTCCACAAGTTCCACCTTACTTTCACAAGACCCACTCTTATTCTAAAAGACCCATACTCATTCCACATGGCCCCCCTTCATCCCTCATGACCCACCCTAACTCCACAAGACCCACCTTCATTCCACAAGGCCCACCCTCATCCGTCAACACTCACCCGTCCCTCAATTCTCACCCTCATCTCACGTGTTACACCCTCATTTCACAAGACCCACCCTCATCCAAGAAGTCCCACCCTCATATCACAAGACCCACCCTCATATCACAAGACCCACCCTCATTCCTTAAGATCCACCCTTATTCCACAAGACCCACGCTCATTCCACAAGAACCAGTCATTCCTCAATTCCAAAATTCATCCCAAAAGACTCACCCTCATTCCATAAGACTCACAAGACTCACTCTCATTCCTCAAGACCCACCTTCATTCCACAAGTCCCACCCTCATTCCACAAGACTCACCATTCATTCCACAAGACCCACCACATTCCTCAAGACCCACCCTCATTCCACAAGACCCACTATTCATTCCACAAGACCCACCTCATTCCTCAAGATCCACCCTCATTTCACAAGACCCACCCTTATTTCTCAAGTCCCACTCTCATTTCGCAAGACCCACCACATTCCTCAAGACCCACTCTCATTCCACAAGACCCACCCCTATTTTTCAAGTCCCACCCTTATCCATCAGATCACTCCCTCTATCCTAAAGTCCCACACTCATCCATAAAATCTCACCTTCGTCCCTCAAGCACCACCCTTATCTTTCAAATCCCACCCTCATCCATGTAGTCGTACTCTTAACCCCTGGAGTCTCACTTTTATCCCATATGTCCCACCCTCATATTTCAAGTCCCATTCTTAACTCCTAAGTCCCTCCATCACCCCTTTCCCCTCAAGTCCTACCCTTATCTTTCTATTCCATCATCATCAGTACCGGATTTACCTATAGGCTAAGCAAGCTGAGGCCTCTGGCCAACGTGTATATCTTTGGCCTTTCTTACACATGCTGTCATGATGCACTGTAGTCTCTAGACCATCCTTCAGTAATATTTCTTGCACTTCTTCTTAGGATATTACTGTCTTAAGCCAATAACTCGACACTAGCATTGATTTCCATATTGATTTTGTCCTTCCAGGAAAACAGTGACATAAATAAGTTGACTGACGCTCTCAGTCATTTTTACTCTAATGTTAATGAGAAGGGTAATACCAGGGATCAAGCTAACAATCTTTTGCAGAAAATGTAAGAACTGGAACTTGTGTTTATGTTTCGTTTTTAGACCCGTCTGCTAGGTCATTTTCACAAGGTCAGCAAAGCCATTCAGAAATCAGAACTGTTATTGAGTACTTACGAATATTTTTACAGTAAACTTCAGGATTCTTGAGCAACAAGCAAAACCCACCTTGCCAAATATTAACTATAGAACTGTCAGAAGGAAACAAAGTGTGAAGAAATGGCAAGTAAATGAGGGAAGTGCTCCTGGTCTTGATGCCTTAGATGAACGCTCTTCAAGAGATAAGTTTGGGATAAAATCCTTTATTCCTGTACTAGATGCACTTGAAGCTACTATGTACAGTGTTGTTGCACACATGTTTTCCTTTCTTGTTAATCTGACAGCATTTGAGCAAGAAATTCGCAAGTTATTGAACTGTTGATGGAAGCATACCCAGAAACTGTTGATGACAGCATACCCAGAAACTGTTGATGACAGCATACCCAGAAGATGTTGATCTGAAACTTACTGATGAACTTTTACATTTTCACTCGTACGTGAGACAAAACCATAGACATACAATGGAGAAGTCAGTCTCATACAGACCTTTATCAAAATATATACAAGAAAAAATTCAGATGGCCTTCCTTAATGTGGAAGCAATCTTGTGGCAATATCTTATTAATGGACCCTAACTGCTCGGGAGAGAGGTCTCTTTCAAGCCTCAAAAAGAATTAAAAATTAATTAAAGGCCACAATGTCTCAAGAGTGGTTGCCTGCACTGAGCATTACCTGCTTTGAGAGTGACAAACTTAGACAAACAAATTTTGATGAACATTTGGATGATTTTGCTATGAGGAAGGCTAGAATTTTTTTTTTCAGTCTTAGTGTACAAGACTGTAGTGTCTTTATTTCTTAATATGTATTTTAAAAGAATTTATATTTTTTGAAAAATATAATAGTAAACTTACAGTCTCAATTTCCTAAAAATTCCTGCTTATTCTACAAAATGTTTACAAACTTCGGTTATTGCAAAAGTTTTTCACAGTTTTAATTTTAACATTTATGCTTTTTTTCAGTCACTATGGTATTCAACAATAACATGTTATGTCCTTCAGAGGAAGAACTGTGAATTGTAGAATTTTAAACCCCCATCATCATCCTCGGCTTCACTGAGTTTTGATTAATACATTCTTCTATCATGCTAGAGGCTTAGGGCCTCTCTTCATCTAAATCCGGCATTGATCATCATCCCAAAAGTTCCTCTTTTATTTTCTCTTTGTTCTCTCTAAAGAGTTGGAGTTGTACAGTATTTATTCATCACTGGAGGTGTAGTTCTCGCTACGGTGACGCCTCTATTGAATAACATTGTAACTTTCTATTATTAAATATCTGAAAAATGAGATTTTACTTAGTATCCCAAACAGTCAGTTTATTACAAATGTTCATTTATTTGTAATATGAGTGGCCTGTCCGGGATAATCTTGTTTGTCCGGGAAATGACTGTTTGGAATATATTTTATATTACATAGTACCTGAATCTTTGTGTGTCGGTCATTTTGTGGTGGGGGTGTTACGGCCCCCTACCTAACAATGGAAGTTAGGTAGTTACCGGCCGGCAGTCAAGGGGTTACGTCATCAGACCTGATGTTTGACTGCCGGGCCGGCTGGACTGACAGTGCTAACGAGACCTCTAAACACAACACGGGAGAGTTCACAGCTCTGATACAACTAGGAGTGTCAACGAGACTCTCCCTATACAACAATGAGAGTTCACTAGCTCCCTGATACACCTGGGAGTGTTGGACAGACTTGGAGAGTTCACCAGCTCCCTGATATACCTTGGGAGTGTTCAACAGACAGACCTGGAGATTGACTCTTCGTGCTGGTGACGGCCTTAGACTATCTACTGGCTTATTCACCGTACCGACTGTGTTCCTGAGACTATGTACCTGAAAATAAACTATTGTACCTGAAATTATGTACCTGAAGTGTCTTGTGTACACTGGTAACAGGTGTGTCTTGTGTGACACTGGTAACAGGTGGTGTCTGTGTGACACTGTAACAGGGGGTCTTGTGTGACACTGGTAACAGGTGGTGTCTTGTGTGACACTGGTAACAGGTGGTGTCTTGTGTGACACTGGTAACAGGGGGTTTCTTGTGCCCTGTAACAGGTGGTGTACACTGGTAACAGGTGGTGTCTTGTGTGACACTGGTAACAGGTGGTGTCTTGTGTGACACTGGTAACAGGTGGTGTCTTGTGTGACACTGGTAACAGGTGGTGTCTTGTGTGACACTGGTAACAGGTGGTGTCTTGTGTGACACTGGTAACAGGTGGTGTCTTGTGTGACACTGGTAACAGGTGGTGTCTTGTGTGACACTGGTAACAGGTGGTGTCTTGTGTGACACTGGTAACAGGTGGTGTCTTGTGTGACACTGGTAACAGGTGGTGTCTTGTGTGACACTGGTAACAGGTGGTGTCTTGTGTGACACTGGTAACAGGTGGTGTCTTGTGTGACACTGGTAACAGGTGGTGTCTTGTGTGACACTGGTAACAGGTGGTGTCTTGTGTGACACTGGTAACAGGTGGTGTCTTGTGTGACACTGGTAACAGGTGGTGTCTTGTGTGACACTGGTAACAGGTGGTGTCTTGTGTGACACTGGTAACAGGTGGTGTCTTGTGTGACACTGGTAACAGGTGGTGTCTTGTGTGACACTGGTAACAGGTGGTGTCTTGTGTGACACTGGTAACAGGTGGTGTCTTGTGTGACACTGGTAACAGGTGGTGTCTTGTGTGACAATGGTAACAGGTGGTGTCTTGTGTGACACTAAGATGTGGTGTCAGGTATTTAGTGGTGTAGTCAGAGGGGTTTAGACGGTGGCACGACACAGGTTGAGTCGTGTATTTGGGGTGTGTCATAACGCGGTGCAAAGGCTTTACTAGAGAATGAGTTCATGATACAGGGGGCGTGCCATGTGGCACAAAGAAGGTGTCATGTGACACAGCGATGGAGTCTTATGGCACAGGGAGAACGGGTGTCGTGGAACCCCGTAGGCGTGCCATAAGACAGAGACAAGGGTGTCTGAGGACACGGTGGAGAAGGCGTATCTTGACAAGGTGTGGTAGTGTCCTGCGTGACACTTGTAGACGGCAGCGACTTGACATTGCTCTAAGTATATGATTTTACTTGTGACTTTTATCTTGTACTGTGATTTTGTGTAAATATGTTTTTACACAGATTATTAGATTTATGATTTTATTCAGATTATATGTTTTTATATTAATAATATAATATATATAATAAATATCTGAAAAATGAGATTTTACTTAGTATCCCAAACAGTCAGTTTATTACAAATGTTCATTTATTTGTAATATGAGTGGCCTGTCCGGGATAATTTTGTTTGTCCGGGAAATGACTGTTTGGGATATATTTTATATTACATAGTACCTGAATCTTTGTGTGTCGGTCATTTTGTGGTGGGGGTGTTACGGCCCCCTACCTAACAATGGAAGTTAGGTAGTTACCGGCCGGCAGTCAAGGGGTTACGTCATCAGACCTGATGTTTGACTGCCGGGCCGGCTGGACTGACAGTGCTAACGAGACTCTCCTAAACACAACACTGGAGAGTTCACCAGCTCCCTGATACACCTAGGGAGTGTCAACGAGACTCTCCCCTATACAACACTGAAGAGTTCACTAGCTCCCTGATACACCTGGGAGTGTTGGACAGACTTGGAGAGTTCACCAGCTCCCTGATATACCTTGGGAGTGTTCAACAGACAGACCTGGAGATTGACTCTTCGTGCTGGTGACGGCCTTAGACTATCTACTGGCTTATGTCTGTGTGACACTGGTAACAGGTGTCTTGTGTGACACTGGTAACAGGTGGTGTCTGTGTGACACTGGTAACAGGTGGTGTCTGTTACACTGGTAACAGGTGGTGTCTTTTGACACTGGTAACAGGTGGTGTCTTGTGACACTGGTAACAGGTGGTGTCTTGTGACACTGGTAACAGGTGGTGTCTTGTGTGACACTGGTAACAGGTGGTGTCTTGTGTGACACTGGTACAGGTGTGTCTTGTGTGACACTGGTAACAGGTGTGTCTTGTGTGACACTGGTAACAGGTGGTGTCTTGTGTGACACTGGTAACAGGTGGTGTCTTGTGTGACACTGGTAACAGGTGGTGTCTGTGTGACACTGGTAACAGGTGGTGCTTGTGTGACACTGGTAACAGGTGGTGTCTTGTGTGACACTGGTAACAGGTGGTGTCTTGTGTGACACTGGTAACAGGTGGTGTTTGTGTGACACTGGTAACAGGTGGTGTCTTGTGACACTGGTAACAGGTGGTGTCTTGTGTGACACTGGTAACAGGTGGTGTCTTGTGTGACACTGGTAACAGGTGGTGTCTTGTGTGACACTGGTAACAGGTGGTGTCTTGTGTGACACTGGTAACAGGTGGTGTCTTGTGTGACACTGGTAACAGGTGGTGTCTTGTGTGACACTGGTAACAGGTGGTGTCTTGTGTGACAATGGTAACAGGTGGTGTCTGTGTGACACTAAGATGTGGTGTCAGGTATTTAGTGGTAGTCAGAGAGAGTTTGACGTGGCACGACAGGTTGAGTCGTGTATTTGGGGGTGTCATAACGCGGTGCAAAGGCTTTACTAGAGAATGAGTTCATGATACAGGGGTGCCATGGCACAAAGAGGTGTCTGTGACAAGGATGATCTTATGCACAGGAGAACGGTGTCGGAACCCGTAGGCGTGCCATAAGACAGAGACAAGGTGTCTGAGGACACGGTGGAGAAGGCGTATCTTGACAAGGTGTGGTAGTGTCCTCGTGACACTTGTAGACGGCAGCGACTTGACATTGCTCTAAGTATATGATTTTACTTGGACTTTTATCTTGCTGTGATTTTGTAAATATGTTTTTACACAGATTATTAATTTATGATTTTATTCAGATTATATGTTTTATATTAATAATATAATATATATAATAAATATCTGAAAATGAGATTTATTAGTATCCCAAACAGTCAGTTTATTAAAATGTTCATTTATTGTAATATGGTGGCCTGTCCGGGATAATTTTTTTGTCCGGGAAATGACTGTTTGGGATATTTTATATTACATAGTACCTGAATCTTTGTGTGTCGGTCATTTTGTGGTGGGGTGTTGGCCCTACCTAACAATGGAAGTTAGGTAGTTACCGCCGGCAGTCAAGGGTTACGTCATCAGACCTGATGTTTGACTGCCGGGCCGCTGACTGACAGTGCTAACGAGACTCTCCTAAACACAACACTGGAGTTCACCAGCTCCTGATACACTGGGAGTTCAACGAGACTCTCCTATACAACACTGAAGAGTTCACTAGCTCCTGATACACTGGGAGTGTTGACAGACTTGAGAGTTCACCAGCCCCTGATATACCTTGGGAGTGTTCAACAGACAGACCTGGAGATTGACTTTCGTGCTGGTGACGGCCTTAGACTATCTACTGGCTTATATGACTGTGTTCCTGAGACTATACTGAAAAGACTATTGTCCTGAAATTTTACTGAAGTGTCTTGTGTGACACTGGAAGGTGTGTTAATATGGTAACAGTGGTGTCTGTGACTGGTAACAGGTGTTCTGTGTGACACTGGTAACAGGTGGTGCTGTGACACTGGTAACAGGTGTGTCTTTGTACCTGATAAAGGTGTGTTTGTGTGACACTGGTAACAGGTGGTGTCTTGTGTGACACTGGTAACAGGGTTTGTGACATGTCTTGTGTGACACTGGTAACAGGTGGTGTCTTGTGTGACACTGGTAACAGGTGGTGTCTGTGTAACAGGTGGTGTTGTGACATGGTAACGGTGGTGTCTTGTGTGACACTGGTAACAGGTGGTGTTTGTGTGACACTGGTAACAGGTGGTGTCTTGTGTGACACTGGTAACAGGTGGTGTTTGTGTGACACTGGTAACAGGTGGTGTCTTGTGTGACACTGGTGGTGGTGTCTTGTGTGACACTGGTAACAGTGGTGTCTTGTGTGACACTGGTAACAGGTGGTGTCTTGTGTACACTGGTAACAGGTGGTGTCTTGTGTGACACTGGTAACAGGTGGTGTGTCATGGTAACAGGTGGTGTTGGTGGACTGGTGTCTTGGTGACACTGGTAACTGGTGTCTTGTGTGACACTGGTAACAGGTGGTGTCTTGTGTGACACTGGTAACAGGTGGTGTCTTGTGTGACACTGGTAACAGGTGGTGTCTTGTGTGACACTGGTAACAGGTGGTGTCTTGGGTGACACTGGTAACAGGTGGTGTCTTGTGTGACACTGGTAACAGGTGGTGTCTTGTGTGACACTGGTAACAGGTGTTGTCTTGTGTGACACTGGTAACAGGTGGTGTCTTGTGTGACACTGGTAACAGGTGGTGTCTTGTGTGACACTGGTAACAGGTGGTGTCTTGTGTGACACTGGTAACAGGTGGTGTCTTGTGTGACACTGGTAACAGGTGGTGTCTTGTGTGACACTGGTAACAGGTGGTGTCTTGTGTGACACTGGTAACAGGTGGTGTCTTGTGTGACACTAAGATGTGGTGTCAGGTATTTAGTGGTGTAGTCAGAGAGAGTTTGTGACGGTGGCACGACACAGGTTGAGTCGTGTATTTGGGGTGTGTCATAACGCGGTGCAAAGGCTTTACTAGAGAATGAGTTCATGATACAGGGGGCGTGCCATGTGGCACAGAGAAGGTGTCCTGTGACACAGCGATGGAGTCTTATCTCACAGGGAGAACGGGTGTCGTGGAACCCCGTAGGCGTGCCATAAGACAGAGACAAGGGTGTCTGAGGACACGGTGGAGAAGGCGTATCTTGACAAGGTGTGGTAGTGTCCTGCGTGACACTTGTAGACGGCAGCGACTTGACATTGCTCTAAGTATATGATTTTACTTGTGACTTTTATCTTGTACTGTGATTTTGTGTAAATATGTTTTTACACAGATTATTAGATTTATGATTTTATTCAGATTATATGTTTTTATATTAATAATATAATATATATAATAAATATCTGAAAAATGAGATTTTACTTATTATCCCAAACAGTCAGTTTATTACAAATGTTCATTTATTTGTAATACTATGTGACTAACACATCAACTTGTTGTTATTTAATACCACTAATGTAATGCTCACTAAAATCATTGATTGAATTTTCACTTAAAATTATTAATAAAATTGACAAAACTCACTACACGTTTTTAATTTTCCCTGTTCAGTACCACTCAAGCAATTGATTTATTTTTGTTTTGTTTTTTTATGAAAAATGCAATAAAATCTTAGAGTTTAAATATTTTCACTGTAAAATAATGGATTTTTTGTCAAAAATATTTTAATTTTAGTGGTAAACATGAGACAAGAAATAGTCAGAATAATCGCAAATTTACGATGATAATTTACGATTTTTTCATACTATTTCCTGATTACTTCAAAAATAAAAATATTTTGATTAAAAATCAATCATTATAGAGGCAAAATGCCCAGTCTCTTATATTTTATTGTGCTTTTCAAGAATTAAAAAAATGTATAATAAATAATAAAAATATGGAAATACAGCTCAAACACAATCCCAATCATTAATTAAGTACAAGTGTTGAGAGTCTCAGGTGGATTAAACATATTATTCTCAAGTTTACATAGGAATGTAATTGGCAACTTGGTACTTACGAAGCTCAAAAACAAATGCAAGATTTCATCTCATCAAAATGCACTAATATTGAATGAAGGTTTGAAGCCAGAGTAGAAATTTTGCAGTTATCATGTGGAAAACAATTATTATCACTGTAATTCATAAAAATCACGAATTTGCCCACTTATAAAGTAAAACTGTGTTTAACCTTTATTTAGGGTTGATATGTTAATGATGAAAGTTAATATAATATCAATGAGAGTAAGACGTATCAGCGTTGAAACCTTGAAACGGTAAGTTAAAATTTTGATATATTACAAATGAAAGCTTTTAAACTAGTGTTGATAGTTTTATTTACTAATGTTGAATTGTTGAGATTATTGTGTTTGAAAGATGAAATGCTAGTGATGAAGTGTGAAAGGTTGAAAGTTTGATATATTAATGGAGAACATTTGATATATTAACGTTGAACGTTTGATATATTAACAGTGCTTTTTCTATATATTAACGTT
>WNWK01029466.1:0-24387 GCA_009830355.1 Cherax destructor | reverse complement strand
CCATAAAATACAGTGGACCCTGGTTTTGAAAATTTTTTCCCAGAATGCTGCTCAAGTGCCATTACCAAACAATTTACTTTCTTAAGAAATAATGTCACGTAGGTTAGTCTATTTCAGACCCAAAATACACTTGCAGAAGCACTTAGAAAATACACTTACATAAAGGGGAGTTTGGAGATGACCGAAACAGGACCACTGTAATGGAAATAAATTAATCGTTTCAGACACCCAAAAGTATTAAAATAAAATATTTTTGTACATTAAATATACATTAATTTACACAGAAAACAATGAGACATGAAGAATAAAACAATAATACATGTCACTTACATTTATTGAAGAGTTGTTGATGTGTGGAAGACGGGAGGAGGAAAGGATGCAAGAGTTGCTTTTTGTTTGGAAAATCCCCTTCCATAAAGACTTCAGGTACCAAGCCCTTTTCCCCTGGTTACTTCTTCTTTGTTTTTAATGCCACTATGACCAGCTTGAGAGTCACTGGACCTCTGTTGCTAAAAAAAGTTTTCCCAAGAGTTCTGTTTCTGGCGAATTTTTGGGGTTGTGCTGGCGACAGGGGTGTGTGTTTGGGGACAGGACAAGATAGCCCTTCATTATTTCGCTAATATCATCTATCGACTTATTTATCTATCACAATTCATCTAATATGGCATAATAAACAATTTAATAACATAGAAACATGACATATACTCTTGAATGAATAAAATATCATTACGAATCTGAGGACTGGTGGTGTGGTGGTTGTTGTTGTGTGTATAAGGGCCACTGAAGATACGCCTTAAATAGTGATGGCCACCAGACACACGGCGGTGTTGTCATTAAGCCTTATAACTCCAACAACATTGGAGAGTTAAGTTTCGTGTCGTCATTTTTCTATCGCTAACTACTTGCTACACTGTTAATGCTACACTTTGTTGCTGGCTGGCACTATACCTTTACAATTCCTGCTGTTTTAGTATCATAACATATTGTAGAATCACTGAATCACTTAAGAAGACATTCTCCCTAGTGCCAGCCCTTTGGAAAAGGGCTGGCACTGGGAAATTTTCTTGGGTCCTTGGTGGCTTATTTAGCAGTTGCAAGCACTAAAAACAATGGAATAATGACAAAATGTAAGTATGAATGCGTGGGTGGCGGTCTGTCACTGGTAAACAATGGCACACTGACTCTGAATGGAGTGTCGGGCCAAGCGTAGGCGCCCGGGGGACGAATCTGAACTCCGAGCAGATTCGTGAACTTTTTTTTTTTTTTTTTATTAACATCGGCCGATTCCCACCAAGGCAGGGTGGCCGGAAAAAAAAACTTTCATCATCATTCACTCCATCACTGTCTTGCCAGAGGGGTGCTTACACTACAGTTATAAAACTGCAACATTAACACCCCTCCTCAGAGTGCAGACACTGTACTTCCCATCCCCAGGACTCAAGTCCGGCCTGCCGGTTTCCCTGAATCCTTCATAAATGTTACTTTGCTCACACTCCAACAGCACGTCAAGTTTTAAAAAACCATTTGTCTCCATTCACTCCCATCAAATACGCTCACATGCTTGCTGGAAGTCCAAGCCCCTCGCACACAAAACTTCCTTTACCCCTCCAACCTTTCTAGGCCGACCCTACCCGCCTTCCCTCCACTACAGATTTATACACTCGAAGTTATTCTGTCTCGTTCCATTCTCTCTACATGTCCGAAACCCCCTCAACAACCCCTTCTCAGCTCTCTGGATAATAGTTTTGGTAATCCTGCACCTCCTCCTAATTTCCAAACTCAAATTTTCTGCATTATATTCACACCACACATTGACCTCAGACATGACATCTCCACTGCCTCCAGCCTTCTCCTCGTTGCAACATTCATCACCCATGCTTCACACCCTATAAGGTGTTGGTATAACTATTCCCCATACATTCCCTTCTTTACTTCCATGGACAAAGTTCTTTGTCTCCACAGACCCCAGGGAAATGCTCCACTCACCCTTTTTCCCTCATCAATTCTATGATTCACCTCATCCTTCATAGACCCATCTGCTGACATGTCCACTCCCAAATATCTGAATACATTCACCTCCTCCATACTCTCTCCCTCCAATCTGAACACCGAACCAATATTTTTCGAAAAAATCGCGAACTCCGACACTAACGAACTCCGGGGTCCACTGTATGTTCAAACAGCTAAGATAATCTTTTTTCCACTAATTTCTTGAAATTATGTGATGGAGATCATGCCCTTTATTGATAAAACTGCTGCATATGTTAAAAAAAAAAAAAATAAACATTAATTATAATCTGTTGAAACCACAGTTATTGGCGAGCAAGAAAAATATACAGTCGTCCCTCGACTATCGGTCTTAATCTGTTCCAGGAGCTAGACCTCAACACGAAAAAATTTGAAACTCGAAACCTTATTTCCCATAAGAAATAATGTAAATATAATTAATCCATTTCAGACATCCAAAAATATTCACAAAAAAATTTAATTTTGTAAAGATTAACTATACTTTTACATTCACAAAACAATTATAGATACTATATATAAAAATAGTATAATATTAAATTTATAATTAAACATTTAAAATAACATTTACTTACCTTTATTGAGGAGAGTTGCTGGCATCTGGAAGATAGGGAGGAGGACAGGGGGGGTTATTAGTGTTTGGAAGGGAATTCCCCACCAAAATGACTTAGGTAACAAGTCCCTCTCTGGGGTTACTTCCCTTCTTGGTCTTTTAATGCCACTAGGACCAGCTTGAGAGTCACTAGAACCCTGCCTCGAAAAATAACTGTCCAGAGTCTTCTGTTTCTGGCGCCTCTTTAACATTTTCCTGAAGTGCAACATGGCTCTGTCACTGAACTGGTTGCACAGATGGCTCATTTTAGCTTGCTCAAGGTGGGGTTTTTTTCCCCAAATGTCTGCAACTCAATCCACTTTGTACACATGTCCTTAAGCACTGAAGAAGGCACCCCCTTCACCCCCTCTTCCTCCTCCTGTGAATCAATAGCCTCAACTCTGGTCTGATGCTTTTCCCAAAGTTCCAGCTGTTGGCCCCAGTTGGGGGGTTTCCTACCCTGTGCCCCCTCCACCAACTTTTCCCCACATCCTCACCACTAACTCCAACCCCGGGCTGTTCCCCAATGCCACAATATCTTCCACAACAGGCACAGGGCCCTTTCCCAAACCCTTTAAAATCCCCCCTTTCCAAACAACCGGCCACAGGGGTCCCCAAAGGGGTTCAAAGCCCCGGAAGTCACTTCCTCCCAACCCTTTACATGTAAGGCCATGCAATGGACAATATTTGATCTTTCCAAACTTTTGGGGAAATTCAGAGACTGAGGTTATGTCAAAGCACATTTGAAACATTGTTTTGGTGTACAGTTTCAAGTTTGAAAACCCACCTGCTGGTCCATGGGTTGGATGGTGGTGTTAGGGAGGCAAGAATTTCACGGGTGATGAAATTTAAGTTGTGGGGACAAATAGTTTGCAAGTTGTGAGGATGAACAGGAGCTTGTCCAGACCGGGAGGCATTTTTGAGTCCCAATTTCTTTTCCAGGAGGTATTTCTTCACACTGGGAAAAACCTCCAGTCAATCATTCCTCAAAATGTCCTTATTGACCCATGCCTTAGTGTTAACCTTCCCAAAAACACACAAATTATTCCTGTTAACATTGTGTTTCTTTTTAAGGCTCTGGGATTTTCTGCATGATACACCAGTAAAAGGGTTCACTTTTAAAAACATCCCCTGGCATTGCACACATCATGAGAGTTGGGGGGGCCCTTTCCTTTGGCTTGTGTCCCCGGGTTGCTTTTCCTCCTGAGTAAAAAGTCCCTTTGGCATTTTCTTCCAAGAGGCCTGTTTCATCACAATTAAACACTTGTTGGGGGAGGGAAATTTTTCAGCCCCCTACATACCCCCCAAATTTACTCACAAACTTTTCCCGCTGCACGTTTGTCTGGGGCTGGCTGCCCGCCATGCCTCACAACACTGTGTATGCCACTACGTTTTTTAAACCCCCCAAACCAGCCTCCCCCCCGGCTTTAAAATCCCCTCAAAACCACCGGTTCTAGGCATTGTCTTACAAGATCTGCCTGCAACTGCCTTTGGCCCTTTTTACAAAATCGGGGCCTGGGAAAAACTATCAAACCGCCAACTGTTTTTGATTGATCCACACCAGCAATCCTTAACCTATTCCCTGTTTCGTTTTTTTTGTGTTAACCCTTTTTAACATTATCTTCCTTGATTTTTTTTTTTTCATTGCCAGGATAGAGGTGATAGTAGTTTGGGTTTTTTTGTACACCCCGGAAATTTTCCCCAAATGTACCCCCCTTTTTTTCTAAATCTCCATTTCCCCATGGTTTTCCCCTCCCCCCCCCTTTCCCGGGGGGGCCCCTTTAAAAAGTTTTTGGGACCCTGGTACTTATTTCCAAGGACGATCACTAAACCACCAAAAACAAAAAAAGTATTGTAAAGGGCGCTGGGTATTGTTCCCCAAGGTAAACAACGCTAGATTGGCGCCCGGGGCAGGCGGGGCCCGCAGGCAGGCGGCAGGTTTTGGAAAGGACCGAAAAAGTAAAACCCCCGGGGGAAAAAAATTGACCGAAAAAGGAAACCCTTTTTCCCAAAAGAAACCGTTATTCTTACAGACCTTTACTCAGGGTCCCTGTACAGTCCCCCCTGGTTTTCCCCCCCAAACTCAAAAAATTTTTTAAATGTATTTTTGTAAGTTTTTTTAAAAATGTTTTTTTTTGGGTTCCGCCCAATCTAATTTTTTTGCCCTTATGGGAAAAAATTTTCGAAACACCCCAAACAATACTGGAAAGAATTTTAAACGAAACCGGGGTGTCCACTGTATTTTTATCATGGTTATATTATATGAAGAAATTTACCAAATACATGATGGGATTAAACTATGTGGCCCCCCGAGTTACAGCCCCCCGGAAATCGTACAATTAGGGGGGTTTTTTTGGGGTTAAAGGGGGACAAACCCTTTTTGACTTTTTCCCTTTAAAAGGGAAAAAATTTTTTCGAATCATTTACAGCCTTCTGGAATGAATTATGCTCGTAACTGGGGGTCCACTGTATTATTTGGGGGTTTTTTTAAA
Organism: Cherax destructor; assembly: GCA_009830355.1. Taxonomy (NCBI): domain Eukaryota; kingdom Metazoa; phylum Arthropoda; class Malacostraca; order Decapoda; family Parastacidae; genus Cherax; species Cherax destructor. Next base: position 19,278 of record WNWK01029466.1, on the reverse strand, counting down.
AAGAAAAATAATATAACAAAAATTCCAAACTTTTTTAAATCTGAATAATTTTTTTCATTCAGTTTTGGGAAGGAATTTTGAAGGGTTTTTACCCCCAAAAAAAATGTCCGAAAATTTGGGGTTGTTTTTTTTTCCCTTGTTTTTGGGTTTTTAATAATTTTTTGGGGAATGAGAGATGACCAGTTCTTTTCCCCCATTTTTCCCCCCCCAAAAATTTTCTGAAGCATTTTCCTCTACAAATTTTTTTTTTTGGAACTCAGCTTTGATGGTATGAGGTTTTTTTAAAACCCCTTTGACTGCGGAGATTTTCTGAAACTGTCCCCCATGTGGGGGAAAAATTCAAAAAAAAAAAAAAAATTTTTTTTCTTATCAAAATGTTAATTTTGCTGATTTTTTTAAACCCAAAAAAAAATTTTTGGGGCCCTCAGTACTACCAGATAGGGGGGAAAAAGGGCCCCAAAAATTTTAGCTGCGGGGGCAACATGGGGGTTCCGCTGACTCGGAAACTTCTTTTTACTCATCTGAATTTCTTGTTTTTTTTATTTTTTTTCTTTTTTTTAACTTATGGGTTTGGGGGCCAATAAAAGGAATGTATATAAAAAACCTTGTTTGCACCACAATAACTTCACAAACAATGGTATGTTTATTTTTTTAAAAAAAATTGTTTAACAAAAAAACAACACAAAAATGTTCATTACTATTGTTCTATAATAATATACATATGTACACACCCAACATTTTTCCCAGAACTCCTGCAGCTTGGGAACTTTTTTAAACATGGGTATAAGCACAGTGGTTTTAAACCCCCACACATAAACGAGTTTTTTCGTTTTGGGGGTTTTAAAAATTTTCAGAAAAAACACCTCTTCTAGCATTTTTCTTGGGGTAGTAGCGGCACTTGGGGGGTAGTGATCACCGGCCTAAAAGAGAGGGCATGTGGAAAATTTTGGGCGCGGGGCTATTGGGTGTTGCCCCTTTGGGACTTGAATATTATTTGTCTGATGACTGACAAACAAAATTCACCATATTTGGGTTTGTTGGGTCTTCAACTTGTACATGAAAGCATTCGGGGGAAAAGAAAAAAGAGGGAAAAAAAAGTTTTTTTAATTTTTAACTTTCACACAATCAGCAAACCCAATCTGCATGTCACATTTATCCACTGCGATATTGGGGTTTTAGTCCCCCACAGCCCCATTTTTAGAAGGGGTTCATTGTTTTCATTCTGTCTTCCACTGTCTACCTTTTTTATGTTGTGAACTGATGTCAACAAGGGACATCACGTTGTTTTCCCCCGAAATGCCATGATATCTTTGGGGAGCAAACACCTGCACTTCACTCTCGAGTGCCCGTCAAACCTAGGCTTGTTTGATTTGCCCAGGGCCACCAAGTCGCTTTTCCCCCCCCAAATCACTGAGAAAAGGGGCCAAAAAGTTATCAGTATATAATATATCCCCCCTTTCCAAGATATGGTTCCATCATTGTTCAAACCCCCAAAACACCAGAGATCCCCCCTAACTTATGGTATTTTCTCAATGTATTACTGCCAGTGTACACAATTAGATGAACCAGACCACTTTGCAATCACACAGTAAAATAACTTTATCCCCCGGGGTTTTTCCCCTGTTTATATACTGTTTTAATGACAGTCTCCCTTTTTTAACAAAATCAAAGACTCATCAATAACAAGCTTCCTAAAGGGGGTAAAAATACATAAACACTTTTGTTTCAGGTACATGAAACATTCCTGATCTTATATAACCTGTCGTTTCTGTCAGGCCTTTTTTTATGAAAAGTGAAGCATACGTAACAGTATAAAAAAAAGATTCCTGGTATAATATCCTAAAACCTGGGGGGTTTTTAAACAGGCTTTTGTCGACCAGTATGTGGGGACAGTGTGTTATAAACATTTGGGATAAGATTATTGTAGCAAAGAACAAGTACATCTCTCCACAGTTGTGTCCTTCCACTGGTGTACCCTGAATTTGGGGAAAGAAGGGGTTTCCCTGGTGTACTCATAGTATGTGTTGCTTTCCCCGACAAAATGTCCATCAGGGGGGTTTTTCAAGAATAACTGAAAGCATTCCAGTTCAGTAGCATTGTTCCCAAGTGTACACGATGGCCGTATTCCACTTTGTGCTTCATCAAAGTCATGGGATTGGAACAAAATTGTACCTTGCTGCCAATCCCAGATGCGGTCTGCTGGTGCGACTGGATATTGTCAGGTGGTTGTGGTTGTGCAGGTTGTGGTTGTGCAGGTTGTGGCTGTGCAGGTTGTGGTTGTGCAGGTTGTGGAAGTGTGGGGTGGTTGATGGTGGTTGTGCTGAGTTAGCAGCGTGGTAGCAGCGTGGCCCGCTCGGGTGGCACATGACCATGCCACCGCCAACACCACCACCTGCCCCACGCACTACGCATCCCCATTGTAACAATATCGTCATCTTCATTATCAATTATTGGTGTAGGGCCAAGAGATGTACTCCGAGATTTACCCTTTCCTTGGAATAGCATATGGCACACTACCAGAACGCATGTTGCGCGTACATACTGCCGCTTCACTGAGAATAATCCCTCGCTGTCGCCACTAGAACTGCTTTCAATAACTTTGAAATCACTGTCATCATCACTTACACTGCTCATATCAGAGTCTTCTACACGGGAAATAGTTTCCTCTTTCGCCTCGTACAGGTGAACGTGAATGAGACGGCCCAGCACCAGAGGTGGAAGGCTGTGGGTCATCTGGGTTTCATCACTAATTATGTTATCCTGGGCACTGCTTCGGTCACACCCTCTTGAAAACCATGGAATTCACTTTCACTGGCACTTCCATCGCTGTTAGAACTATCACTTGGGAAGAGAAGGCCTCCAATTCGCCGGGAGTGAGGTACTTTACCGCCAGGCATGGTGAACAAGGACTACAAACATGGCGCTCCCACAATGCCCACTGGGTCCCCGATTTTTCATACTGCGCACACCCACCACGCAGACCCATTCTCTCACATGTAGGCCTATCAGCTTTCTCCCGCTTCATTTGAAGCCGCTAGAATTTAGGCGTATAAATACGTCCAAACATTGGCTCGTAAGACGTAAATATACGTCCAAACAGTCAAAGGGTTAATAAAGCCATTTATATTTACTAATAGGCAAGTTATTTCTACATGAAGGAAATACTAGTTATAGTATTTATATTAAACAATAAATTATGAAATTATGGGGAGAGATAACATTTACATCTATACATAAGGTAACTTTTATGTTATGACTTACCAAATAGTAAATATCAAACCTTATTAATATTGGGAATGTATTCTGTGAGTTATCATAATTCTGTTCTTAATTTGGTTTATGAAGATAGAATATTTGGAACATTTCCATAAAAAAATAATTGCTACTATTATGCATGAATTTTCTACTGTACTATACTTAACCCTTTTGGGGGTCGACAGGCCTTCTCAGAAAAGTGTTCCTGGGGTCGAAATTTTTTGTGAAAAAAAAAAATATTTTTTTCTTATGAAATGATAGAGAATCTTTTTCCGATCATAACGCCATCAAAATTATGAAATTTGATCGAAAACTAACGAAATTATGCTTTCACGAATTTATCGGTATCTATGACACTGACGCATCGGCGATTTCACCCACTTCAAGCCCTATTTTCGACAAATTCCCAAAGTTTCAGTCTCCTAAAATTATAGCTATTTCGCTAGAACTCCATTTCTTCTATCGAATGAGTACAAGAAACTGCCTATTTACCAATTTCATCTACCCAAAATAGTGGTCAGAAAAGGGCAATTTTCCAATTTCACACAAATTTCAAACGATGCTAATTTCAAAATAGGTCCAGAGTAAACAAGGCAGACATTCCTGGCACTAAAATAACATGTTCTCTGTTCATTAGCCACGTCTCCAGGCCCCTGTTCCATTACTTTTGCTTTCCATTTTGAATTTTTTTTTCTCACAAAAAAAGAAGATTTACTGTTATGTATACAACTGCATTATTGTAAAAATGGTATAAATAATATCAGAGCACTTGTGCATGAATATAAGACTCGCCAGTTGATGTGTATTGACGCATGGGGGATTTGTTTACTTGAACATCGTCAAAAAACAAACATTTTCGCTACTTTGAGCTCAATTTCAAGGTACTTGTCATTGTCATACTAATCAAAATCATATCTATTTCGTAATATATCTTCCATTCTATCAAATGAGACCAAGAAAACGAGAATACATCAATAAATACCATACGAAAATCGACTGCAAAGTCGCTGTTTTAATCGAAAACGGTCATTTTTTTTCTTCATTATGCAGTGTGTCAGGATTTTTTTATACTGTGCACACTGACCACACAGACCCATTCTTTCATATGTATGCCTACCAGACGTTTTCTGCTTAAATTGAGGCCGCTAGAATTTGGGCGTAATAGTACGGGCCCAACCCCCGCTCGTAAAACGTACTAGTACGGCACCGACCCCGAAAGGGTTAAGATAAACCAATACCACACTCAACTTAAATTTTCAACAAAAGCAGTCGATATCAATAAGGGTATTATGTTTTGCAGTACCTGGCCGACTTAGCTGTAATATTAGGCTTCATAAGAGGGGGCCTACAATATGAAATATGCATACGTTCTTGTGAGGACAAAACACCACTAAATATTATCAAGTTGCACGAGGCAAAAATCAAAATCTTTCATAAATTGGGATTTTGATTTGCTTTTACAAAACTGTTTAGCCTTCTCTGTGTCATGATTTTTAAAATTCTGTATTTTTTAAATGTCAACGAAGCAATGAATGACCCTAATGAATTAGTGCTCTTATTTATTATGATCAGTATTAATACAGTTTTAACAATGAATACAGTTGTGTAATTTTTTTTTCTTAGATAGTTTCATGCTTCAAAGAAGATGTAATTTTACACATAATCACTGGTCAAGGCTAACATTGTTCAGTAAAAGAGCAGTGTGTATTTTTCTTTACATTTCTCATTTACAAATATTTTAGTCTGTATGCAGTGAATGGCACATATTAGATGCCCTATGCTAGTACTATAGTAACTTTTGATGTAATGATTGGTTGTGGCATGTGGTTGGCCAGGCGGTTGAGGCAGCTGGAGAGTCGCATGTTACAGCTGGTGCAGCCGTTGCCTGCTTCTCTCACCCGCCAGCTGAGCACCACCAGCAACCCATGGTAACCTAGGCGTGTGCCATGCCCATCACACACACACTAATCCCTCTTGATGTTATGGTGTTTGGCCAGCAGCTGGTGTGGCAGCAAACCTTTGTTTAGTTTTTACCTACCAGTACAGTAGTTCACTGTAGTTTATGACATCAGCAATGGCATTTCTTGCCACAAGACTTAGTTTCTTAATTAGGCAGTGCGACCTTACAGATCAGACTGCAGTAGCGACGTCTTTGTCATACTCCTGCGGCAATACTAGCTATATTTTTTAATTTTTTATTTTTGTCTGTCTAAAAGCAGTTTTAACTTTTAATTACATTTTACTCTTTCAATACTGATAATTTTATATTTATGTTTACTAATATGATTTGAATGTGCTTTATTGGTTAATAATTTATAATTTAGTATTGTATGACTTTGCTTCTGGATTTTTTTGGTTGTGTTGTATGTCATGTTAGGTATAACTGCTTTTGGCTGTTTTGCACATGTCAACTAGTATAGCATGATTAAACTCAATTAACTTGTTCTCTTATAATGTCTCGGGTGTTTTCTTTTAAATGTGACATGAAAACTTGTTAGTATCTAAAATCTCATTTATACCATGAGATTGTTACTATTACATCACTCAATGATTAAAATTACTTTAGGTAAAACCCCCAGTATAATTTAAGTGTAAATTAATGTAATGTACACCATTCATTATTAGTTTCCTTAGTGTTGCCCTGGTGCTTGTCACACCAGGTGTACAGCTGTGATCCTCATTAAATTGTCATAAAGTCTTTGGTGTACAAAAGTTAGAGAATTTAATTAGTCCCTGCAATGGTATTTTTTCAGAAGTGATCGTCGCAGCAAATTGATCTCGGGACCCACTAATTTTAATCACATCAGTCATATGGGCCCAGGAGACAGTATAGAGATTCAGCGCCTAGTTGATCTTCCCTCCCGACTCAGTACTGCTGCTGAACAACGCACACAACACACACAGTCCATCCATAGGGTGAGTACTTTTTTTTTTTTTCAACAAGTCAGCCGTCTCCCACCGAGGCAGGGTGACTCAGAAAGAAAGAAAATCCCCAAAAAGAAAATACTTTCATCATCATTCAACACTTTCACCTCACTCATACATAATCACTGTCTTTGCAGAGGCGCTCAGATACGACAGCTGAGAATAAGTCCCTCCCAACTGTCACTATCCCAGACCCCTCCTTTAAAGTGCAGGCATTGTACTTCCCATTTCCAGGACTCAAGTCCAACTAAATCAATTAACTGGTTTCCTGATTCCTTCACAAAATATTACCCTGCTCACACTCCAACAGCTCGTCAGGTCCCAAAAACCATTCGTCGCGTTCTGTGTGTAATAGCACACAAAATGCATGCTAAAGGAATAACTGGCAAAGTAGGCAGATGGATATTCAACTTCCTAACCAATCGAACACAAAGAGTAGTGGTAAACAGAGTTAAATCGGATGCTGCCATATTGAAGAGCTCTGTCCCACAAGGCACAGTACTCACATCTATCCTGTTCCTCATTCTCATATCAGACATAGACAGAGATGTACAGTGGACCCCGAGTTTTGTAAGGTTCTTACTTCAAACATCGTGTTTCGTAAGCTTTTACGATTTCGAGAATCGTAAACCGCCGTGTTTCGTAACGTATTAGGCCTGCTCCGCGCCTGCGCGGGACGCAGGACGCCGCCAGTGAAGCGTTGTTTACCATTGAGAGAACATTACCTAGCGCGCTCTTTCAAACATTCACACTACATTTGGTGTTTTTTTTGGTGCTTTAGTGATTGTCACTGTGAAATAAGTCACCATGGGTCCAAAGAAGATTCCTAGTGGCACCTGTGGTAAAGAAAGTGAGGAACACCATCGAACTGAAGAAAGAGATTATAGAAAATATGAGAGTGGCGACGCCTGAGTGATCTTGCCAGGATGTACAACAAAACCCTTCTACTATCAGCTCTATCCTGGCAAAGAGAAATGAGATCAAGGAAGCTAATGTTGCAAAAGGGGTTATGTTAACTGAAAAATAGATCGAAAACAGTGGATGAGGTTGAGAAGGGTTTTTGGTGTGGATCCATGAAAAACAGAGAGCGGGTGATAGTATTTCCATGGCAATAATTTGTGAAAAAGCAAGGAAGTTGCACGCAGATCTTGTCAAGACAATGCCTGCAACCAGTGGTGAGACAAGTGATTTTAAAGCCAGCAAAGGCTGGTTTGACAGGTTTAAGAAACGTAGTGGCATACACAGTGTTGTGAGGCATGGTGAGGCAGCCAGCTCAGACAAACGTGCAGCTGAAAATTTGTGCAGGAATTCCAGGGTTCTAGAGGCTGAACAATTCCTCCCCAACAAGTGTTTAATGATGAAACAGGCCTGTTTTGGAAGAAAATGCCCAACAAGACCTACATTACTCAGGAGGAAAAGGCACAGCCAGGACACAAGCCTTATGAAAGACAGGCTAACTCTCATGTTTTGTTCTAATACTAGTGGGGATTTTAAAGTGAAGCCTTTACTGGGTATCACTATGAAAATCCCAGACCCTTCAAGAATCACAGTGTTGACAAGAATAATTTGTGTGTGCATTGGAAGGCTAACACCAAGGCATGGTTCAATACGGAGATTTTCAAGGAATGGGTGACTGGAGTGTTTGGCCCTACTGTGAAGAAATACCTCTTGGAAAAGAAATTGCCACTCAAGTTCCTCCTGATACTGGACAATGCTCCTGCTCACCCTCACAACTTGCAAGAGTGTTTGTCTGACAAGTTTAATTTCATCAGAGTGAAATTCTTGCCTCCTAACACCACTCCTCTCTTCCAGCCCATGGACCAGCAGGTCATTTCCAACTTCAAGAAACTGTACACCAAAGCACTGTTTGAAAAGTGCTTTGAAGTGACCTCGGACACTGAGTTGACCCTAAGAGAGTTCTGGAAAGATCACTTCAACATTGTGCAATGCATACGCCTTATAGGTAAGGCTTGGGAGGGAGTGACTTCCAGGACTTTGAACTCTGCTTGGAGACCATTGTGGCCAGGTTGTGTCCAACAGAGGGATTTTGAAGGATTTGAGGCTGACCCTGACCTTGACCCTGACGACCGTGTGCCTGTTGTGGACTCTATTGTGGCATTGGGGAACAACCTGGGGTTGGAGGTGAGTGGTGAGGATGTGGAAGAGTTGGTGGAGGCCCACAGGGTAGAGCTAACAACTGAAGAGCTGCAAGAGCTTCATCTGGAACAGCAACAGACCACAGCTGAGGTTATTGCTTCAAAGGAGGAGGGTGAGAGACAGAAGGAGGTGCCCTCTTCAGTGCTTAAGGAGATGTGTACAAAGTGGAATGAGTTGCAGACATTTGTTGAAAGACACCACCCTGAGCAAGCTGAAATGAGCCTTCTGTGCAGCCACTTCAGTGACAGAGCCATGTCGCACTTCAGGAAAGTGTTTAAGGGTCCCCAGAAACAGAGGACTCTGGACAGATACTTCACCAGGCAGGGGTCTGGTGACTCTCAAGCTGGTCCTAGTGGCATTAAAAGACCAAAAAGGGAAGTAACCCCAGAGAGGGACTTGTTACCTGAAGTCCTTTGGAGGGATTCCCTTCCAACCACTAACTCCCTGCCCCTATCAGCAACTCTACCTTCCAGATGCCTGCAACTCTTCAATAAAGGTAAGTAAATGTATATATATATATATATTGTTTTTAATTTAGTATGTGAATATTTTTTTGTGGAACGGATTAATTGTATTTACATTATTTCTTATGGGAAATAATGGTTCGAATTTCGTAAACTTCATGTTAAGTACTAGCTCCTGGAACGGATTAATTACGATACTCGGGGGTCCACTGTAAACCATAGCACTGTATCATCCTTTACAGACGATACTAGGATCTGCATGAGTGTCATCCATTGAGGACACGGCAAATCTCCAAGAAGATATAAACCAAGTTTTCCAATGGGCAACAGAGAACAATATGATGTTCAATGAAGACAAATTCCAACTACAGTGGCCCCCAGAAATCGGCCACCTCCCAACTTGAACAATTATGTAAGTGTATTTTTGTAAGTGCTTTTGTAAGTGTATTTTTGGGGGTCTGAAACGACTAATCTAATTTACATTTGTCCTTATGGGAATAAATTCGTTCGGTAATGCCACTCAAACAACATTCTGGAACGAATTATGGCCGATTTCCGTGGGTCCACTTTACTCCGTTATGGAAAACTGGAGGAAATAATAGCTAGGACTGAGTATATTACAAACACTAATCACACAATAGAGCAGAAAAGTAATGTGAAGGACCTGGGTGGGGTAATGTCCGAAGACCTCACCTTCAAGGACCACAACAATGCCACTATCACATCTGCGAGGAAACTGATAGGATGGATAATGAGAGCATTCAAGACAAGAGATGCTAAGCCAGTGATGATTCTTTTTAAATCACTTGTTCTCTCTAGGCTAGAATACTCCTGTACATTAACATCCCCATTCAAGGCAGGGGAAATTGCAGATATAGAGAATGTACAGAGAACCTTTACTGCACGTATAAGTTCCATCAAACATCTTAACTACTGGGAACGCCTGGAAGCACTAAACTTATATTCACTGGAGCACAGGCGAGAGAGATATATCATAATCTACACCTGGAAGATTCTGGAGGGACTGGTCCCTAATATGCACACAGAAATCACTCCATACGAAAGCAAAAGACTTTGCAGATGGTGCAACGTACCCCCAGTGAAAAGTAGGGGCGCCACTGGTACACTAAGAGAAAACACAATAAGTGTCCGGGGCCCAAGACTGTTCAACAGCCTCCCACCAATCATAAGGGGCATTACCAGTAGACCTCTGGTTGTCTTCAAGAGGGAGCTGGACAGATACCTAAAGTCAGTGCCTGATCAGCCGGGCTATTGTTCGTACGTTGGACTACGTGCAACCAGCAGTAACAGCCTCGTTGATCAGGCCCTGATCTACCGGGAGGCCTGGTCATTGACTGGGACGCTGGGACGTCGATCCCCGGAATGCCCTCCAGGTAGACAACAGGTAACACCACCACCACCCACCACCACCCACCACCACCACACCACCACCCACCACCACCACACACCACCACTCACCACCACTCCACACCACCACACACCACTACACACCACCACTACACACCACCACTACACACCACCACTACACACCACCACTACACAACCACCACACCATCACCACACACCATCACCACACACCACCACCACACCACCACCACACACCACCACCACACACCACCACCACCACACACCACCACCACACACCACCACCACACACCACCACCACACCACCACCACCACCACCACACACCACTACCACCACACACCACTACCACCACACACCACTACCACCACACACCACCACGCAATACTACAACCATACACCACTACACACCACCACCACACACTACCACCACACACCACCACCACACACCACCACCACACACCACCACCACACACCACCACCACACACCACTACAACACACCACCACCACACACCACCACACCACCACCACCACACACCACTACAACACACCACCACCACACACCACCACACCACCACCACCACCACACCACCACCACCACCACACACCACCACGCAATACTACAACCACACACCACTACACACCACCACCACCACACACCACCACCACACACCGCCACCACACTACCACCACCACACTACCACCACCACACTACCACCACCACACTACCACCACCACACTACCACCACCACACTACAACTACCACCACCACACTACCACCATATACCACCACCACCACACACCACCACCACACACCACCACCACCACACACCACCACCACCAAACACCACCACCACCAAACACCACCACCACCAAACACCACCACCACCAAACACCACCACCACCACCACCACCACACATCACCACCACCACCACCACACACCACCACATACCACCACCACATACCACCACCAACACACCATCACCACTACACCACTACACACCACCATCACACAACCACCACCCACCACCACCACACAACCACCACCCACCACCACCACTACACCACCACCACCACACACCACCACCACCACACACCACCAATACACACCACCAATACACACCACCACCACACACCACCACCACCACACACCACCACCACCACACACCACCACACACCACCACAACCACCACACCACCACCACACACCACCACCACCACACACCACCACCACCACACACCACCACCACCACACACCACACCACCACACACCACCACCACACACCACAACCACCACACACCACCACCACACACCACAACCACCACACACCACCACCACCACCACACCACCACCACCACACACCACCACCACCACACACCACCACCACCACACACCACCACCACCACACACCACCACCACCACCACACACCACCACACACCACCACCACCACACACCACCACATACAACCACATACAACCACACACCACCACACACCACCACACACCACCACCACCACACACCACCACCACCACACACCACCACACACCACACACCACCACACACCACCACCACACACCACCACCACACACCACCACCACACACCAACACCACACACCACACCACTACCACACACCACCACCCCACACCACCACACACCACCACCACACACCACAACCACCACACACCACTGTGTTGTGAGGGGTTCTTGCATAGATTTGGTAATATATATTAAAGATGAGCTTGGTATGGTAGCGTTTAATGGACCGTTAGATATATGGGAGCCGAGAGTCTAGGCCAATGTCCGTCTGCACTGCCTAACCAGGTGGAACTGCCCGCGAGTCGTCCCGGCACTCGGGCATTCAAAAAGGGACGGCCTATGATTGGCTAATGATAGATCACATGGTGATCACGTGAACAGCTATGGTAAAGCCGTTAGAAATACGAACCCTACAGCTCGGTCATGTTACATATGGCGTCTCGACATACATCTATACAAACTAAGGACAACAGGCGTATGTCTCTCAGCTGATTCTATACAATGTCAAAGTACACAACAGTTGAACATTATACTTCACATGGATATTATCGTGACGGAACAATCTACATTACTATATGATGCATCATGATACATAGGAATTAATTAAATGAGCTCATTTCTAGAAAATCATGATAAAAGAGATAAAAAAAATTTGTTCGATCGAAACTGTCTTCACGTGATCTACGAATTCTGAGGAAATATATTTACAAGAAGGTAGTGATCAACAGACAAGGTAGATCTGGTGCACTCAAATCTATACTATTAATTCTCAGAACTTGGAGAGAACGTGAACACATAAAAAAAATTTTGAATAATACTAAGTAGATATTATAACACACAGTTAAACACTTACTACATTATTTATCTATACAGGTTATTTACATTTAACCCCAACTCTGCTAGGGTGAGATTGATATAGGCTGTATGATTATCATCTCTGGGTGGATCAAACTCTGTTACAATAGGTAACTCACTTTCTGATTGAGGAGGATCTACACTGGTATCCACAAATGATACTTGAGGATTTCTCAACACTTGTCGTGTACATAGGGAATAACGACATTCAGGTTGATCTGACTGATCATTAGAAGTAGAGGGAACAGCAACAGGAGAATTATCAGATTTTGTCTCACTTGTCTGATTGTCAGGGGTGTCAGGGACTTCGTCATCATCGCATACTAACTTTATATGATCCAAATGCGATTCCTTAAACTGACCCGTACTAATTTCTCTAACTTTATACTTATTACCATTAATATGTTCGACTACTCTATAAGGACCGACAAACTTTTGGTCAAGTTTTAGCATTGCTGAAGTTTTGTTAAAATTAAACAACATGACTCTGGAACCCACTTGAACTTTAGTCGGTTTGGCTCGAGTATTAGTTACTCTAGTAAATTCTGCTGTTGACTTATGAAGTGTTTCACGAATTCGTCTGAAAACACTCTGAGCTTGACTGGTACGGGCTGCTACGAAATCATCAGGATTGTAAGTCGGTTTTGGATTAGAATATAACAGCTCATAAGGCAAACGCTTATCGACACCATACAGTGCATAGTGTGGGGTATCACCTATAGAAGCGTTAAAAGCAGAATTTATGGCACATTGAACATCAGGAATGACTTCATCCCAGGTTACACTATTGGGATTGATTGTAGATCTCAAGACGTCAAGGACTTTCTTGTTAGTTCTTTCTGCTAACCCATTACTAGCAGGATGGTGTGGAATAATGGTTGATTTTGTAATCTTGTATAGTGTACACAAGTTTTCTAGGATCTCATTACAAAATTCACCTCCATTATCTGTTATGAGGGACTTAGGAGTGGTATGTCTGCAGATTATACGTTCCTTGAATGCTTTTGCTACTGTTTCAGCAGTCTTATCTGCAATAGGCACTAACTCACAATATCTGGTAAAGTGATCGACCATCACACACAGATGTTTGTTTCCACTGAGGGAACATTGGAAGCTGGTCAACAGATCTAATGCAACTCTTTCCCATGGCTCACTAGTAGTAGGAAAGGTTTGGATTGGATTAGGACCAGTAACATTACCTTTATGTTTCATACAGACACTACATTTCTTAACATACTCAGTAATATCAGTGGACACACGAGGCCAAAAGTATTTCAATCTGGCTTGTTTCACAGAAGGATCCATACCAGGATGTGCAACACCAGGTACATCGTGAACTAGCTGCAAGGCTACTTTCACTAGTGACTGTGGAATTACTAACTGGTATACTCTTCTACTAGGATTACCCAGCTCGGTAGAGTGATACAGTAATTCTTGGTTCATGACAAAGTCACTGATGGGTGCTGGTGGCTTCACAGTGAGAATAAGATCGTCTTGGAGCAGGAATCGAATCACACCAGACCACATGGGATCTGTTCTTTGAGCAGTCTTTACATCCTCAGCACTAAATGGAGGATCAGCAGTTACTACACTGACATGACGCGATAAAGCATCAGCAACTACATTGGATTTGCGTAACTGTATAATTGCGTTCAGCCTTTAGTAAGGACTCGGCTAGCACATACAACTAATTTCTTTAACTGAGTTTTCTTTATGTAACTAAGGACTGGGATCACTTTCCTACTGAAGGAATGAACAAGCTCGGTGGAGTGGAAGGACTCTCCCCGGGTGAAATAGATCACACTATAACATTAAATAATAGCAAGGGAGAAATGGATCTACTATCTCTTACAACATACAATAATTGCTCGACAAACAACGATTTACTTTACAGGGATTTACTGTCAACTAGGATATCACTATCTGGAACACAACAACAACAACAGACACTCTAGTAAGCACTAGCCACAGAAACGTCTTTCTGCAGGCGGCATGTGACAACAAGAAATGGCATAACTAATTTCAAGTAGTCTTTACTCAACAAGGCATCCCCTGGAGAGGAACTACCACTTAAACAATAGCCATCACAGGGATAGTATACTATCCTGTGTGCAATTATGACTGGATTCCAGACAGGAGTGACAGTTTGTACTAGTGCAGACCGCTCGGCTATGTTAATAAGTAATGCACAAAGCTTTCAGGACTGAATCTGAACTTCACATTCTGCAGCACTGTTATAATTCTCTGATACAAGCTGTGAGAACAAACACATTGCTCAAGAGCTAGATACTGTCTTTCAGTCGATAAGGAACTATCAGGAATTTCAGCAGGAACTGTTTGAACACTAAGGGACTGAATTCCGTCATTAGCTACACTACTTCGAGGTAAGTGAGACATACTTGCAATGAAAATTGCACAAAAACTAATTCAGGTAAAAATGAGAATGAGAAAATGTTCACAGTACACAATTAGTTAAAATGGAAATTAAAAGTCATTGAATTAGGAGCAAAAAAGATTAAAACATCTAATGTACACTGCTTAAGAAGGGATAACTCACTGAATTTTACTGTAGAAAATGAAGGAATTACTTTAAAAATTGCAATGAAAGGCAATATGACTACTGTATGGATTAACTGCAAAAGTGAGCTCTCTCTACTTTGGAATTCAAACAAAATTACTAGATGAGAAATAATAAATCAATGCAAAGTGGAAATACAATCAATAAATTGTATGCAACTGGAAAAATACTGGAAAAACAAATTTTCTTAACAGAAGAGGACACTAGAATTTAATATGCATTGCTGGCAAAAGAATTAACTATAATGCTGACAGCTTGCATGGAATTATTTGCACTTGTCAGGATAACACTTAGTAAAATGGAATAAAGTACACAATACTGTAATTCAAAAATTGTGTGAACAACTGGAAAATAATTTTAAAGTTTAATCAATGTTTCGTTTTGTTTAAACAATTTACTGCATCAATTAAAAAGCAATGTTGCACTGGGTACAAGTAGAATGAACACTTTAACTCTTAGCACAATTAAAGAAAACTAATGAAAATGAGTATAATGAATATTACTTTACTTTAAATATGAATATTAAGAGTGAATTTGTTCAAGGAATTATTGAAAACAGGGATAAAAATTTTCACAATATACAAAACTCAGAAGTAACACTGATTGCAGAACACAGAAACATCAAAGGGATTATGCACAGGGATAATCAAATGATAAATATTTTGGCAGGTATGGTAAGGTAAATATGTCTTGACACAGATATAGCAATTCTGTTGAGAGGTAAAACAGATGAGACACTGGATATAAAACTGATAATGGAGCACAATGAATGACACACAGTAAAATGAAATATGCAACTAGGAACACTGGGGCATAAACATTGAAATAATATGTAACACAGCACAGAAATAATAAACAACAAATTAAATACTGCACTGAGAAACTGGAAAAAAAAAACAATGTTATACTGCACACAAAAACAATAAAATTGGCACACAAAAGTACTTACTGCAGGTTTAGAAAATTTCACAAAAGGACAGATATAAAATGACACGAAATGCATTGAATACTGGAAAAGTATTTGAAATGAATTTACAAGAAACTGAAAACACAAGTCTTTAAATGTCACTAAGAAAATTCACTGCTTAAATGTCTCTCACACACGCAGTTTTTTTTTTTTTTTTAACGGAATTGTCTCTAATGATGAATGAACGGCGAATGTAGGTAGAGGGAGAATATTTTCCTGGACGCTGGCTGGTGATGACTGCTGACGATCTTGGAGAAGCGCTTACACGATGAATTCACACAGCAAGCTTTTACGTTGGCGCTCTGGGATGAAGGAAGACACTCTCAACTTGCTATGTGAGCCGAAACAATGCTGCTGGTACCCAAGATAGGGTAGAAAATACCACAAAATATTGGCTGGTAGTTGTGATTGGTTACTGGGGGCGCGTGGTATGACGTCACGGCGTTCTGCCTCACGGCCTTGGAACCCACTCACTAACTCAGGTGGCTTTTTGTACAATAAGCCACAGGAATGGTGAATATCACTCTGACAAGCGTCCAACTTGTAGCACAGAGCGATTGGAGACAATACTTCAAGGAACTGGCTTTGCTGAAGAAATGACTGGCTTGTATGTCTGGCTTTCCGGAAGAAGCTGGCTTAAGCCCTCTGGACTGGTGGACCTGAATGCTGTTACTTGCACACAGTAGTGAAGAACTGGATGGATGGCAGGAGACACTGGATGACTGTAGGCTGGCTTAGGCTCTTTCCCACAAACTGGCTTACTTGGTGGCTTACTTACAAAACCCAGATCAACTCTTCGAAGGTTTACTTGCAATTAGAAGCCAGAAGACTGGAGACACTGCTTCAGAAGAGTCTTGGATGGCTGACGGCACCGGGAGAGGCGGTTATGGATGCCTGCGTCGGCACTCACTCAAACACCGGTTTCTTCTTGCTCTCAAATCTGCTCAGTTACCTTAATCTTCATCCCACCGCTGCCACCATTTGTGTTGTGGGGGGTTCTTGCGTAGATTTGGTAATATATATTAAAGATGAGCTTGGTATGGTAGTGTTTAATGGACCGTTAGATATATGGGAGCCGAGAGTCTAGGCCTATGTCCGTCTACACTGCCTAACCGGGTGGAACTGCCCGCTAGTCGTCCCGGCACTCGGGCATTCAAAAAGGGACGGCCTATGATTGGCTAACGAAAGATCACATGGTGATCACGTGAACAGCTATGGTAAAGCCGTTAGAAATACGAACCGTACACCACCACACACCACTACCACCACACACCACCACGCAATACTAACACCACACACCACCACACAATACTACAACCACACACCACCACCACCACCACCACTACACCACCACCACTACACCACCACCACTACACCACCACCACTACACCACCACCACTACACCACCACCACTACACCACCACCACTACACCACCACCACTACACCACCACCACTACACCACCACCACTACACCACCACCACTACACCACCACTACACCACCACCACTATACCACCACCACCACTACACCACCACTATACCACCACCACTATACCACCACCACTACACCACCACCACTACACCACCACCACCACACCACCACCACTACACCACCACCACTACACCACCACCACCACACCACCACCACCACACCACCACCACCACACCACACACCACCACCACCACACATCACTAGCACACATCACCACCACTAGCACACATCACCACTAGCACACATCACCACTAGCACACATCACCACTAGCACACATCACCACCACTAGCACACATCACCACTAGCACACATCTCCACCACTAGCACACATCACCACCACCACACACCACCACCACACACCACCACCACACACCACCACACACCACCACACACCACTACCACCACACACCACTACCACCACACACTACCACCACACACCACTACCACCACACACCACTACCACCACACACCACGACCACACACCACGACCACACACCACCACAAACACCACCACCACCACACACTGTTACAAAATGACACGATATCTATTAGTAATAGACATCCCCAGTGAACACTAGAAAGGATAGCCCTTCTAGCATCCAGTCTGTTACTGGGCTTTTGCAACAAAGTCAGTATCCTGGTCCAGTTATCCGACATATTATCAATATCACTATTGGATCCCAAATGAGAGGATACTAACTAAAGAAATATATTTAAAATGTTTATTATCATAGTGAGAAAATCTAGGGTAGCAAAGTAAATCAAATATAAACATGTTAAAGATATTAATTAGGAAGTTAGCTCCTACACTGCTCTCATATACAATAAGACTGTGCTGAAGGCACATATCTAAATGACTCTGAAGTACCATCAGGTACATGTCAGCAATACAAGCTGCAGATATATACATAAGAGTAGATGTGTGTATGAGTGTGCTCCAATTAACTCGTTAAGACTCGACTCAACCAGTGACCGACTGAACGTCTTCTCGTAAGCTAGCTTCTCTAACAAACTGACAATCAGAACAGCTTGATTGAACAGTAAAATGACCAATTCGCAGAACAGCGATATAACAAGCAACAGCAACACAGCATCAGGAACCAGGAGATAGAAAATCGACCCTAACTGGGGACCATCAGTAGATCCTCCAAAATAGTCACAAAACTCCCTTACTACTGAATCTAGGTTCAGCATAAAAATCCCAGACTGTGACGGTGCACAGATGCCTTAGCGAATTAGGTCAAGAGCTATAGCTAGAGACCTGAGTTATCTCAGAGTGTCAATGTGACACACAACCCAGTAAAACGTCTGAAAATCACTGTCTAGCCTATTCTCTGTGAACAGAGTTACACAGAGTCCTGAGAAGTATGCTTCGTCTCACCACCAAATACATACTCTACCAAACAGAGTCTAAATGACGAGAAAACAAGCAGAGACAGGAGCGAGGTGTTATCTCAATGATGGTCAGCAGCATAGAGCCATGGAGAAAGGAGAAGCAGTCTTCCACCTCAGGTGTGGTCAGGCCACCGACTGACTCCCAGCAACTAGACGCCGGCAGTATAACAAGCGAAATGTCATAAGCGGTAGTTTGCCAACTCCAGGGCAGCTACAACACACTTGAGCACAATATTTAATGTTACATCCTACCTACTAAAATAGC
>WNWK01029465.1:0-24387 GCA_009830355.1 Cherax destructor | reverse complement strand
CCCTACCCTTCATGCCAGTAAACCAGCAATCTGGGATAGCAACCTCACATCCACCTAGCCACCTCGGCGGACAAAAGAGAGGGCGGCCGGATATCCGCCACAAAGCATACCACCTTCGGCCACCACCCCCGGAATCCGAAAGGTGGCCTCCAGAGATACACCCGTCGCCCGAAAGATACCCAAGGCCACACCCGGGAGCCCGGGAGAGGGATCAGACATCCCCAGGCGATCCAGATTCCACGGCAAACTACACCACCACCAAGGACCTCAACGGAATGGGATGGACCACGATACCCTTCCCCCTACCTAGGAACTAGAATGCCTGTGGAGGGAAGCTCCCAGGGTAAAAATGGGAAGGAAATAAGGGAGGGATGAGGAGGAAGAGGAGGAAAAGAAAAAAAGGGAGGATGGAGAAAATGGGAAAAGGGAGGGGAGGATTGGGGGGTAATTAGGTTCGGTCTGAGGAAGACCAAAAGGTCCAATTCCTCAGACCAAGAGCCTCTTCACCACAGCAAGGAGCCCCCCTCGAAGATGACCAAGTCAGTAGGAGTTGGTGAGTTGGTGGTCTTGTGGCCTAAAGCGTCATGTGGTTCTCGCTCGCCAAACAGTCAACAATACCCACAACTTATCAAACTGCCCCGATGGGATCACCATCTATCCTTGGAAGAATGGCAAGCTCTTAGCATGGGATTATACCTGTGTGTCGACACTGGCTGCCACCTACATCCATCACAGTGTTGGGCGACAGGGAGGAGCTGCTGACCAGAGAGAGGAGTACAAGATCGGCAAGTACAGGGACATAAGCCAACAGTATCAATTTGTCCCAGTGGGATAATGGGGAAAAAATGCCACACGTTTCCTTAAAGAACTGGGTTCCAGACTCATCAACACCTCCAGGGACCCAAGGGCAGCCACTTTCATGTTCCAGCGCCTCAGCATGGCCGTCCAGAGGGGAAATGCATGCTGCATACTGGGCTTGTGTCCGGCTTCGGAGGAGCTAGAAGAGATTCATAATATTTGATATATTGTACCAATGTATTTATGTTCATGTTTGTGTTTTCTGTCAATGTATTCTGTCTATTATTAAAGTACATATATAATATACAAAAAATATATATATATATATATATATATATATATATATATATATATATATATATATATATATATACAAACACTGATCTCTGGCCGAAGGAGACTCTAACCTACGAACCTTACAACAAGGTACGCAGTGCTTTACCGACCGTACCACACTGAACCAATATCTTGGCGCCCAGCTCACGCTAGACGTTTTGATCCAAGGCAGCCAGCTTTCAGGCAGGTGGCTTACAGCTTTTCATCTCATCCCCTGCATGCATCGACCAACTAGAGATTTTTACAATGCTAGGAATTCGCAAGAACAGGCGAAATATTCACAAACACTGATCTCTGACCGAAGGAGAATCGAACCTACGAACCTTGCAACAAGGTACGCAGTGCTTTACCTACCGTACCACACTGGACCAATACCTTGGCGCCCAGCTCACTCTACCGTCCCCTGTGTTCACTCTACCGTCCCCTGTGTTCACTCTACCGTCCCCTGTGTTCACTCTACCGTCCCCTGTGTTCACTCTACCGTCCCCTGTGTTCACTCTACCGTCCCCTGTGTTCACTCTACCGTCCCCTGTGTTCACTCTACCGTCCCCTGTGTTCACTCTACCGTCCCCTGTGTTCACTCTACCGTCCCCTGTGTTCACTCTACCGTCCCCTGTGTTCACTCTACCGGCTGATGGACTGTCTCAAAATCCATCTTCATCTCTTCCTTCATTTTCATTGTATTTATACGACGTTTTCAACAAGTATATACTAGACACATGAGCAACGTCTTAGTATCTTTATTTTGTAGACTTCGCCATCTATTGGCTTTATCAATACATTACATGAACATAA
The DNA here is from genome assembly GCA_009830355.1 of Cherax destructor. Classification (NCBI taxonomy): domain Eukaryota; kingdom Metazoa; phylum Arthropoda; class Malacostraca; order Decapoda; family Parastacidae; genus Cherax; species Cherax destructor. Next base: position 22,458 of record WNWK01029465.1, on the reverse strand, counting down.
TCTGAAGACTGTAGGGTTATATATAGAAGACAGTAGAAGACGAGGTAATCAGTACCTCAGACTAGGAGCAGGTGATGAGCACCGTAGTCTTAAGATTCTTCAAGACCTCCAAGCCGATGGAATGATTACCTTGACTTCGATGAACTTTTGAATATAACTCTACAGTCTTCAAATTTTGTCGTTGTATTGTATTGATAAATCCACTGGAAGGTGAAACGCCTACAAAATAAAGACGCTAAGATGTTACACAAGTGTCTAATTCATCAACTTGTAGGTTTTGTATATCATGGATATTCAATGGGCATTTTGAATTTCATTGATATACAATATGTCCAAGAGTTGAACATGCATATTATTCACCTATATGCCGATTTTCAAAACCATTTATATAGTAATACTTTTCCTGGCTGAAACAAAGGTCTCAAAGGTTAAGAATATTGTATTTTGCTAAGAATTCATGCATTTACTTAGGCATAATTAAAAAAAAAATAGAATATAGTACTGTATATAATTTTTTTTTTGTTCAGTCACTACTTTAATAGATCGGTGTAACCCATAACAGCTTGAGTTTGATTGGGATAGTTTTGACTTCTTTTGATTTATTGTAAAATGTCTTAGTACATAGTGATGGCATTTGATCAGCTTCCTAATACATTTGTAATTGATTTTTTCCTGGTTAATTTTTAAGTGCATTTATACTGAAGCAGCATCGGCTTGACTCTCAGCAATAGATTCATGATAGACAAATTTAGATTCAAGAAGAAGATAGGAAAACACTGATTTGTCAGTAGAGATGTGGGTTAGTGGGACAAACTTTCAAGAAGAGTCACTGAAGTAGAAACATTAGACAGTCTTAAAATAGTGTGGAAAGGTACACGAGTTGGAAATCTTGTGTGAAAGATGGTCTAACTAGGAAAGGACTTTAGGCCTCCTCTGCAGAACGACACTATTCTTATGTTTTAAAAATTATTCCGTATACTGTACAGTTAAACTGGAAGATTATTGCTCAAAAATCAAATATTTAAATAGTTTCTATCTTGAATTACCTTTTCGAAGATGAATTACAGTAGTTCCCATTTTCTCTCACTGATTATATAATTCGTATCAAAACCTTTAATACTGATGATAAATAACAAAGGTTGTTTTGGATGCAGTAGAGCAGAGTAAAAGTCAACATCTTTATTCTCAAATTTCACAGTACTATTCCAAGTTTCAATTATTTTATTTTTAAAATTCCTTATATTTTACAAGAAAACTGTATAATCCTATTTTTTAGAGTGGTGGAGGAGCAAGCCAGTGGAAGGGAAGGCCTCGGTCAGATGACCAAAAGCTTAGTGGTGGATCATCATATGACTAAGATCCGCATAAGGAAACACTTGTTCTGTTTCCTGACAAACCTTACCTATCCTATACGACTTTATTTATTAAATGCAGGAAATATGGCCAACATTACTTTGAATACACAAGCCATATAAACTGGACAGTGCCACTGACTAACATTCATAATTAAAAATTTATTTCAATTATTGGATGGAAATATTTCATCTTTAATTCACTTAAATTCCACTAGTATGATGTATCCATTATATTAAACGGCTCCTTATTATACTTACAAAAAAAATATTACTTAAATTACCACCAAGTAATACTGTTGAAAGTTTGTGTAAAATTTGCACACTAGGCCCTCAATTTACTCTTTTTTTAATTGGTAAATGTATGAATTTACTATAAAAGATACATGGAATTAAGGCAAGAATAGTCATGTAACCTTGTTATATTATCTTCGATAATAACCTTTAATTTTTTTAAATATTAAAATGAACTGAAAAATTAGTTGAATACAAGAATATGCCGAGGAAATCAATATTCATTCCTGCACTTCCACAGTTTTTATAAGTTGATGATGACTTACGCAGCTTCCTGATGCACTGGGATAATGTCCAGGTCACTTGAAGCTTAATATGAAAAACGAGGCAGAAAAATATAAATAATCATGATTATAAATTAGAAAATAAATAATACAACTTTTTTAATAATACTCAAATGAAACAAAATTATTTCTAAAAAAAATTATGTTTTGATAATTTTTATGGAAATCATGAAAAAACAAGGGATGCCCACTTTTCATTTATCATGTTTCAGTCCCAGAAACATTGAATGTTTGGTAGATTTTACTAAAAAGGAATTGAAAACAAATTATATGGATTCTCTGAGAACCAAAACGTTTAGGTATCATATTCATTAAAATGTATATAAATATTTATTTTTGCTTCTCTTAACCTTTAGAACAGCATTCAGGGCATTTGTTCCCCTCACCTCGATATTTACGACATTTAAATCTTCTGCCACACTTTCTACAGTTTTTCTTAACAATGTCATAATTATAAACATCACCAATTACCTCCACTAGAGCACCACCTCCTAATGAACCTCCAATGCCTCCCCCAAAGCTCCCAATGATGCCTCCAATAATTGTGCCTATTCCAGGTAATACTGAGGCGCCAACTGCTGCGCCACCTAATGCTCCCCCCACACCACCAAGCCAGCCTCCAGCAACACTCGCAACACATTCTGCAACATTTCTCGTAGTGCCATTTTCAACGTCATCATGAACGGAGCAGCTTAAACGTGCAGAGTCAATGGCAATTGCTAATGGCAGGGCGACTTCATTCACCTTGTTGACATATTGAGCAAATTTTGCTAATTCCACTCCTGCCTGTAAAACAAGATAACGTTTTCATAATCATATAAAATCTGTAGTTAATATGCTAAAAAAATGGCATAAGCAAATTTTAGTACTATCTTTTTTTTTTTTTGTAAAACAGTATTACAAGCAATATCACTCTTTAATTTACTCGCAAAATTTCAGATTGATATACATATTTTTTTTATTTCACAGTAATGTAAAATAAATAATTTTGGACAAAAACACAACATACAAATTTTACCATTCCTAACAAAAATCAAATAAGCTTTATAGCTATATATATATATATATATTATTACAAAATAATAGAACTTTTGTTAAACCGACTGTTTGGGATACTAAGTAAAATCTCATTTTTCAGATATTTATTATATATATTATTAATATAAAAGCATATAATCTGAATAAAAACATATAATCTAATAATCTGTGTAAAAACATATAATCTAATAATCTGTGTAAAAACATATTTACACAAAATCATAGTACCATATAAAAGTCACAAATAAAATCATATACTTAGAGCAATGTCAAGTCGCTGCCGTCTACAAGTGTCACGCAGGACACTACCACACCTTGTCATGATGATACTCCTCCACCGTGTCCTCAGACACCCTTGTCTCTGTCTTATGGCACCTACGGGGTTCCACGACACCCGTTCCTGTACCATAAAGACTCAATCGCTGTGTCACACGACACCTTCTCTGTGCCACATGGCACGCCCCCTGTATCATGAACTCTTTCTCTAATAAAGCCTTTGCACCGCGTTATGACACACCCCAAATACACGACTCAACCTGTGTCGTGCCATCGTCACAAACTCTCTCTGACTACACCACTAAATACCTTGACACTCCGGGTAACATTACCAGTGTCACACAAGACAACCAGTGTCACACAAGACACTTCAGGTACATAATTTCAGGTACATAGTTTCAGGTACATAGTCGCAGGTACGATGAAAGCCAGTAGGTAATTCTGGTGACCAGACTTGCCGCTCTCCTCATAACAGTGTCCTCATATCAAGCAGGAAGAGAACACCAACACTGTACTTGGCCTTGCAAACATCACAAGTACAAAGTTGCTTTCCAGTAACACGATCTAGAGAGGATAGAACTTCCAGTTCTCTCAGCACTGTAGACCTGTCACCAGCACCACACTGCGAAAGTCTGCAACTCTCAAGCAGGTCTGCCTGGCGAACTCCAGTAGTGTATCAGGGAGCTGGTGAACTCTCCAGTGTTGAATAGGGGAGAGTCTTGTTAGCACTGTCAGTCAAGCCGGCCCGGCAGTCAAACATCAGGTCTGATGACGTAACCCCTTGACTGCGGCCGGTAAGGTAACTACCTAACAACCATTGTTAGGTAGGGGGCCGTAACATATATATATATATATATATATATATATATATATATATATATATATATATATATATATATATATATATATGCATATATACAAAACAACCACGGAGGGAGTAGAATGATAGCTACCATTTTTACTCCCTACGTGGTTGTTTTGCCTCTTGTGTCGCTTGGTTTGCGATATTTGCTTAAAAGGTAGAAAGTTGAAAGTGAACATAGATAAGAGTAAGGTGATGAGGATATCAAACGATTTAAATAAAGAAAAATTGGATATCACATTGGAGAGAGGGATTATGGAAGAAGTAAATGTTTTTTGATATTTGAGAGTTGACGTGTCAGTGGATGGGTTTATGAAGGATGAGGTTAACCATAGAATTGATGAAGGAAAAAAGATGAGTGGTGCATTGAGGTATCTGTGGAGACAAAAAACGTTATCCATGGAGGCAAAGAAGGGAATGTACGAAAGTATAGTTGTACCAACACTTTTATATGGGTGTGAAGCATGGGTTGCAAATGCTACAGCGAGGAGGAGCTGGAGGCAGTGGAGATGTCCTGTCTAAGGGCAATGTGTGGTGTAAATATTATGCAGAAAATTCGGAGTGTGGAAATTAGGAGAAGGTGTGGAGTTACTAAAAGTATTTTTCAGAGGGCTGAAGAGGGGTTGTTGAGGAGGTTTGGTCATTTAGAGAGAATGGATCAAAGTAGAATGTCTTGGAGAGCGTATAAATCTGTAGGGAAAGGAAGGCGGGGTAGGGGTCGTCCTCGAAAAGGTTAGAGGAAGGGAGTAAAGGTTTTGTGGGCGAGGGGCTTGGACTTCCAGCAAGCATGTTTGAGCGTGTTAGATAGGAGTGAATGGAGACGAATGGTTTTTGGGACCTGACGAGCTGTTGGAGTGTGAACAGGGTAACATTTTGTGAAGGGATTCAGGGAAACCAGTTTATTGATTTAGTTGGACTTGAGTCCTGGAAATGGGAAGTACAATGCCTGCACTTTAAAGGAGGGGGTTAAGATATTGGCGGTTTGGAGGGATTTTCTGAAGTGTCGTATCTGAGCGCCTCTGCAAAGACAGTGATTATGTATGAGTGATGTGAAAGTGTTGAATGATGAAAGTATTTTCTTTTGGTGATTTTGTTTCTTTTTGGGTCACTCTGCCTCGGTGGGAGACGGCCGACGTGTTTAAATATATATATATATATATATATATATATATATATATATATATATTATATATATATATATATATATATATATATATATATATATGTGTGTGTGTGTGTGTGTACAGAGAAAGATCGGATCAAGTTTTCGATTTTTTTTTGGGGGGGGTTCATATTTTTCGGGGGTTACCCTAAGATCGAGCACCAGCTCCAGAGGTTGAACTTTTACTCTAAATCGAATATACAACCAAATCGTGTATTAGGGACTCCTGGACCATACATTTTAGAGACATTTTTTGCTGATAAACACCTATGTGTCATTTCCGTCAATAATAATGCATGTCAGAGGTAAACATACAAATGGTAGACACTTTCATTCAATGGTTGACATAGTCGGTAAAGTTCCCATACGTGGTAAGTGATAATTCAAGTGGTAGGCATACAAATGGTACCAATATTTTAGAGTTATTTAGAATGGTATATTAACTCAGAATAACCTTATTTAGAGGAGGTAATACAAGTAGCAAACACATACGTATCATTCAAAGCACAATTCGTGAAGTTCCTCCTATGAGACAAGTGATACCAAGTAGTGTGATGTCACTGGCAGTCAACAGACTCACTCAAGTAAATCCAGGTGGGTGTGACATCACGGGTCACCAGCACACACATACGTGTCATTTACAACACAATTGGTGAAATCATGTATACAAAAGTGAATCATTACACAACTACATTTTATTTATTTGTTACACAATTTTTTCCTCTTTTTGGTAATACAACAAAAAAAGACATTTTCTCTAGTAAACACATTTTCTTTTCTTTTTTCGGTAATACAACAAAAAAACATGCATTTCCACTAGAACAAACAATTTTCTCTAGTACAAAAAAAAGACGCATTTTTTCTAGTACACACCTCTTCCCCGGAATCTGCCCAACACCTCACTCTCATCTTCCCTGCATCTCACCTACATTACCCCATCTCACTACCCATGCACCTCTCTAACCCCACCTCCATCTCCCCCTCTCTCTACCCACACTCACTACCATCCAACGATACCTAACACAGTATAACCAAAATTTTCCTCACTTCGTTTTAAATCTACATTCACTTATCATTCTGTTCACTTATAACCTTCACAAACTATCCACTAACATTTTGTCACTCATAACCCATAATGTTTTTACATTCTTTTCTCACAAGTCACAGCTCACAACAGATCACATGTTACATTCTTTCACAATAACACTAACTTCCAATATAACCTGGGTGAGACCCAGCCAGTGTTATTTTCCACCCGTCTGCACAACACCCAGGAATCGCATGGTCACAGCTGCAGTGTTTCTGGCGGAGCCAATATCCCACCCCAGTTCTAGACCAGTCGGGAATGAGGCACGTCCGGTTACTGGGGTCGAATACCTCGACCCCTGCCGCGATCTCATTGAAGATTGCCTCTTTCGAGCGATGGAACGCCTCTTCCAGTTCTGGGTCCATTTGAAGCTGACTAAGGAGTGGTTAGAAGCTGGCTAAGGAGTGGTTTGAACTGTGCCATCATGTCCGTGTTCCTACCGTAGTGTGACACCTGGTTAACAAGCCCAAACCAGACCAGTACATCTGTAATGTTGGAGGGTCTGGGAAACGTCGCGATGGCATTTAGGTACTTCGGTAGAGGTTTCACTTCGGACTTGGTTATCTGAAAACCTGCAAATTCCACTTCCGTTGAGGCAAACTGAAACTTCGCTGGGTTGAGAATCACACCGTTGTGTCCTACGAGTTCCAGATAGTCAATCACTCGCCACCAATGTTCCTTCAAATAGTGTGTGTTCTATATGATGGTGTCGTCCGCGCACTTGGTCTTCCTGGGTACATCATCGATGATGGCGTCGTACCGCTGTGTGTAGGCGTCCTGCGAAGCGAGGAAGCCCATTGGCGCGCGACAGTAGCGGAACCTGACTGGCTCAGTCAAGAATGTTGTCTTGTGGCGATCCTCGGGCCGGATCTCAATGGAGTGAAAGCCGTTCCGTGCATCTGTGACAGTCTTGAATGTGTTAGGTGGAATGGCCTTCGCCTGTTTAATGGGTGTGATGGGTCTCCCGTACACTGTGGCGATTTAGCCACACGACGAGGCGTGCCATCCGACTTGGGTGTCAAGACCATACTGTGAAGCCATGTCGCAGGTGTGTTCGGAGGCACACGCTCTATGACGCCTAGTGTCACGTCCCTGTCAAGTTGGTCTGACACCTCCTGTTGCCAGTGAACTGGGATATTTAGAGACCTGGTCACCACTGGTTGCACCTCTGGGTCAACCCGAATCTCCATGGGGGCCTGTTATCGCGGGGAGTGGCTGGTGCGTGCATACGTTGAAGGTCGATGACGCATACCTCTCCAAGAGCCATATTTTCATCTCTGCCGAGGACTCAACTGATGGTACTATGGGCAAACTGGCAGGGCGGGGAGGCGGTGCTGTACGCCGTGGGCATCCGCAACCTGCCACAGTGGGGCGGGTACCTGTACGCACAGCATTCCCGCACACTCCAGTTTCCGTTGCGCCAATTCTTGGAAAATCCGGCCCGATAACCCTCAGCTGTTCCAACTCAATTCGGCTCAGGTAAAACCGGCTAGTGGAGTGTGTAACGTAGACCACAGTGGAAGTCTTGAGTTGCACCCCGTTTTTGTTGCGACCTGACAGCATGAGGAACACAGCACCCAGAACGTTTATCTCTGCATTATTTGCGGCAAGAATGCGTGTAGAGACACGAGTGAGGTGCTGTTTGCTGACAGACAGCCGTGGTGGACATTGTGTCTTCTGGCTGCAATGCCCACGAATCATCATCTTGTAGCCACTGGCCACCACCCGTAGGTTCTTAGTTCCTATGGCGCGGGCGGCGGTCACTCAGTGTTCGTGTGTCAATGTGTGTTGTCCCGAGGACCTCCTCCTTGATGTCATCTGCCAGACCAGGTAAAAGATGTCCTCCGTGTTGTCCATGGCGACGGTGCCAGAGCAGGTGGCTACACTACAGGTCCCAGTTTTGGTCCAATGACAGACATTGGACAACCCACGTAGTCTCGCCACATACTGCCTGACGTGTTCCCTGGTTCCTGCTTCGTCTGAAGCAGTGTTGCCCATCTCACACTCAGCGCCACGCTCAGCACCGCGAGTCGTTTCATGGCATCTAAGACCTCTCTCTCAGAACTGCTGGCTATTGTTGGGGTTTCCCGGAACAATGTGGCTTCTAAATCTGGCTCACAGCAGTCCAGGAGCTGAGCAGTGACCATACCTGGCGTTACGTCGGTCCCGTTTTTAAACATGTCCCACCGGCGGGTAAATGCAGCCCAATCTTCACTGATGCCTTGCTGTAGAGTTGGGCGGTTGATTTTGGGAGGTTTCTGTCGGGTGTCCCTAGTGTCATGCACATTTTTCTGATGTAACTGCATCAGTGCAATGCATATCATGTCATCTGCCGTCTTCACCTCTGTGCACCTTGCAGCCTCGCAACTCAACGAAACAGCCATCCCCACCTTGTGTAATATCTAGAAGCATGTGGGATGTAGATGACGTGACAAATATGGCGGGTTGGCGGCACCGATGCGCCGCCTGTATTTGAGGCAGAGAAACTTGGGTTTATTAAACAAACAGAGCATGGGGCCGACACACACGTATTACCTTCCTAATATCTAGAAGCATGATCAAAGAGACATTCGGGTGTGTGCTGATAATCCTTTATTTAGATACAACATAACGAATGCTCCTAGCTGCAAAGAAACAAAGTACTACACAAATTAGGACGCACAACCTGACACGATAAGTACACTTCGTACCTCCTAGTCCTAATATATCATTAACTGTACACAGAATGAACGGAAACCTACAGTGGATGTGCAGTGCCCCTCCCTACATAACACGTAACTACTAACTGACTAGGAAGGTAATACGTGTGTGTCGGCCCCACGCTCTGTTTGTTTACACCCAAGTTTCTCTGCCGCCATATTTAACTCGCTCTATGTCACGTCATCTACAAACATCACAATTTTTTGTTTCACTCATATTCTCCAACAACAAACCGCAACAACTCACAACACCAACAACATGTTACAACATCCATAAACCCACAATTTTTCAATCATAATGTTCACAACACAGAGATTTCCATCGATATTTCCCCATCACCACACTCAACACCTCAACTCTAGATGTCTGATTCTCAAATGAATTCATTTAATCTTTTATTTGCCTGGTGAGGGTTGCCAGTGAATCTGAGGTACATTCCCCGACCTCAGATAAGCTCTCATGTCATCCCAAAGGAAGCGCCTGAGACCACGCACGGTGTCCACTACCATCACTAGTCAATCATCATCACTGTTCAACATCACTAACACCTCTATATTTTCTTTGAAATATTCACTCTCTACTTTTATTTTCATTAATATTTACACGAAATCCCCATTAATCTCACTAAAATTCTAATAAAATCCTCTCTATACCCCATCTCCTTGAATCCACATAGAGAGAGATTCTTATTCTTAGTATTATTATTATTATTATTATCATCATCATGGGGAGCGCTATAACCACAACTCATAACACATAATACTCAACCCATCATCATGCTAAAGCACTTCACTAATCACAATTTTTTCACTTGTCTCAATATTATACCACTCTCACTATCGACCCTCAATATTTACTTGTCTCAGTAATACAACTCACAACATATAACACAATTATCATAACCCACATTACCAACTCGATATTACATCACACTATCCCCTTCAATTTTCACTTGTCTCAGTAATACCCACAACACTTCACAACACACAGATACACTATTGCACCACGTTGTACAACCCCTTTTTTTCAGGGCTCACCCTCCATGAGTCATGCCATGTGTTTTCGCACCAAAGGTAGACTTCGAAAAAATCTCTAACCACTCCTTACTATGATTGGCAAGAACACTTGAGACCCGAGACGGTGCCAAGGCAAGGGGTGTGACAATTTACATTGGTTGGTGAGGTCAGTTCGTGACTTCACCACACCTAACCACAAACACACACAATTTTAATTCGAAGTTGATGACTAATATGAGTCAAAAGAATGTTAGGAAATATTATTTCAATCATAGAGTTGTCAGGAAGTGACGTAGTGGAGGCAGGAACCATACATAGTTTTAAGACGAGGTTTGATAAAGCTCATGGAGCAGGGAGAGAGAGGACCTAGTGGCAATCAGTGAAGAGGCAGGGCCAGGAACTTTGAATCGACCCCTGCAACAAAAAATAGGTGAGTACACATTAACGCATACCATATACAATATTGCACCACGTTGTACAACCCCCAACAGGTCACAACAAGAAGACAATTTTCACTATCCACCCTCATTTTCACTTGTCTCAATATTTCAACACACACACTATCCACCCTTCTATTTCACTTGTCTCAGTAATACAACTCACAACATATAACATTTCACTTTCACTACACCGACATGCACTTAACCCATACTTAACCCATGGTAACCCAAATTTCACACACTTCGTTTTAAGTCTATCCACACTTACCATTTTGTTCACCTAAACTTATAACCTTCATACACTATTCATTCATATTTTTTTCCACTCATAACCCATAAGAAGACACAATTTTTTCATTCTCAACTTTTCACTTATAATACCAACACGTCACAACAAATAACACACTTATCACAACCTCTCAGCAAAGAGTTAAGACATAGTGAAAATCCGGATTTGGTTAAAGACTCCTCCACATTATTATTATAATCAAATAGAAGCGCTATACCACAGTGGTCATACAGCTATAGCCTCTAGTGCAGATGTAGTAGAGGAGTCCTCTTCCGGGGTAGACTGGTCTACAGCCATCACAGCCATAGCCCCTAGTACATATATAGTAGGGGAGTCTTCTTCCAGGAAAAATGTTGGCCCCATGCCATCATATTGTGGTGTCTCGGGTTTGGCTATAGAGAACTGTAGTACAGATTATGAATACATCCAGCACGAATTGTATCCAGCCAAAAACAAAATGGTGCAAATACTATGTTTGGGGCATCTGTAAACATGTAATATCAGGGAAAACGAATGGGAAATGCAACTTTGAGCATCCCAAAAAATGCCGCGACCTCCTGTCTAAAGGAGTGTGTCGTTCTACCTCTTGCAAATTCTTCCACCCTGAGATGTGTCATTCTTCAATCCTTGAAAAAACAATGTTACAATACCAATTGCTACGCATACCACCTAAAAGGGACCAGGAGGCACTTACCCCATGCAACAAACCATAGTAGTTATGGTAGTTAGGACAACCCCACCCCAAGTGATTTTTTAGTGGTAAGAAACGAAGAAAGAAAATTGAAAGAGGTAACCAAAATAGTCCACCACCTTGGAGCCTTGTTAGACTGGAGGCACAACCAGTGGCCCCTCCGGACTCACAATACTGATGCCAACAATAAAATCTCCCCAACAAACATGCAACACAACCTCATTTATATTTGCTAATATACAGGGCCTTAAGCCATCTACCAACAACAAAATTCCTTTCATTAGTGGACTTCTAGGGGAGTCAAATGCAGTGTTTGCAGCCTTCACAGAGACCCACGCAAAGGATTACTTTGACAGTGAAATATGGATACCTGGATACAACCTTTTCAGATGCGACAGAAAGAACAGGCAACAAAGGAGGGGTTGGCCTGTATGTCAAAGAGTTGCTCATTTGCACAGAGATACTGAACAGAGATACTGATTAGTACCAAACTTGCACACGAGAATCACTCCCTACGAAAGCAAAAGACTCGGCAGGCGATGTAACATCCCCCCAATGAAAAGCAGGGGTGCCACTAGCACTTTGAGGGACAACACAATAAGTGTCAGGGGCCAAAGATTGTTCAACTGCCTCCCAGCATACATCAGGGGGATTACCAACAAACCCCTGGCTGTCTTCAAGCAGGCACTGGACAGGCACCTAAAGTCGGTACCTGACCAGCCAGGCTGTGGTTCGTACGTTGGACTGCGTGCGGCCAGCAGTAACAGCCTGGCTGATCAGGGTCTGATCCAACATGAGGCCTGGTCACAGACCGGGCCGCAGGAGTGTTGACCCCTGGAACTCTCTCCAGGTAAACTCCAGGTAAAACCACAAATGATGTAGTTGAAGTTCTGACAATAAAAATCGAGAACCAAAACCTAGTCATTGTACTTGTATATAAGCCACCAGATGCAACTTCCCAACAGTTCAAAGAACAACTATCAAAAATTGACTCCTGTCTGGAAAACCTTCCAGCTCCGTCCCCAAACATCTTACTGCTTGGTGACTTCAATCTTAGACATACAAAATGGAAGAATTTAGCAAATAATGTTGTAGCAGAAATAATCCCTGGAGGCAGCGCAGATGAAAAGTCACACATACATGAGCTGCTAAATTTCTGCAACAAACACACCCTAAGTCAACAGATAGTGGAGCCAACGAGACTAGAGAACACACTAGACCTTATTTTCACAAATAATGAGGACCTGGTAAGAAACATAATATAAAAAACAACAAATTCTGATCACAATCTAATCGAAGTCCAGACGTACATGCACAGGAGTCCTGATCACCAAAACGCATATATCTATGAGGGTACCTTTACCAAATTCAACTTTCAACAACAAGAACATCAACTGGGATCTGGTAAACTATGCCCTAAATGAAACATGTTGGGAAGATATCTTTAATTACATGGACCCTAACCAGTGCCTTGAAAAGATCAACCTCCTGGTAGCTGAAGTATGTTCAAGGCATATTCCTCTATGAAAAAGGAAGAGAAGTAAACAGGAGAGAGAGAGAGAGGTTCTCCCTATACAGGAGAAGACGAAGAATCACTGAGCTCCTCAAGAATGCCGGACTATCTGATTCACGGAAGGAAGCGCTAACCAGGGAAGTGGAAAATATTGAGCTAAAATTAAAGGACTCATACAGGATCCAGGAGAGTCAAGAGGAGCTAAAGCGATTAGTGAAATTGAAAGAAATTCGAAATATTTCTTTTCATATGCCAAAATCAAGGCTAAAACCACTTCTAGTATAGGGCCCCTGCTCAGACAAGACGGATCTTACACAGATGACAACAAAGAAATGAGTGAGATACTGAAATATGACTCTGTGTTCAGCGAGCCACTAATCCGTCTAAAGATAGAAAATCCAAAAAAAAATTTCATGAATGAGCCTTAAACCCCTGCCAATGTATGCCAAATTTCTGACATAATCCTAACTCCTCTAGACTTTGAGAAAGCCATCGACGACATGCCCATGCACTCAGCCCCAGGCCCAGACTCGTGGAACTCTGTGTTCATTAAGAACTGCAAGAAACCCCTCTCACAGGCCCTAAGTATGCTATGGAGAAGGAGCTTAGACACAGGCGAAATTCCACAGTCACTAAAAACAACGGATATAGCCACACTCCATAAATGTGGCAGCAAAGCAGTAACTAAGAACTATAGACCAATAGCCTTAACGTCCCTTATCATAAAAATCTTTGAAAGAGTTCTAAGAAACAGGATAACAAACCAAACCACTTGGACTCCCAAAAATTGCACAACCCAGGGCAACATGGTTTCAGAGCAGGTCTCTCCTGCCTCTCACAACTGCTAGACCACTATGATATGGTCTTAGATGCTCTGGAAAACAAACAGAATGCAGATGTAGTATACACAGATTTTGCAAAATACTTTGACAAGTGCGACCATGGTGTAATAGCACACATAATGCGTGATAAAGGGATAACTGGCAAAGTAAGCAGATAGATCTTCAACTTCCTAACCAATCGAACACAAAGAGTAGTGGTAAACAGAGTTAAATCGGATGCTGCCATAGTGAAGAGCTCTGTCCCACAAGGCACAGTACTCGCACCTATCATGTTCCTCATTCTCATATCAGATAATAGACAGATATGTAAACCATTGCACTGTATCATCCTTTGCAGATGATCCTAGCATCTGCATGAGAGTGTCATCCATTGGGGACACGGCAAATCTCCAAGAAGATATAAACCAAGTTTTCCAATGGGCAACAGAGAACAATATGATGTTCAATGAAGACAAATTCCAACTACTCCGTTATGGAAAACTGGAGGAAATAATAGCTAGGACTGAGTATATTACAAACTCTAATCACACAATAGAGCGGAAAAGTAATGTGAAGGACCTGGGTGTGGTAATGTCCGAAGACCTCACCTTCAAGTACCACAACAATGCCACTATCACATCTGCGAGGAAACTGATAGGATGGATAATGAGAACATTCAAGACAAGTGAGGCTAAGCCAATGATGATCCTTTTTAAATCACTTGTTCTCTCTAGGCTAGAATACTGCTGTACATTAACATCCCCATTCAAGGCAGGTGAAATTGCAGATCTAGAGAATGTACAGAGAACCTTTACTGCACATATAAGTTCCATCAAACACCTTAACTACTGGGAACGCCTGGAAACACTAAACTTATATTCACTGGAGCGCAGGCGAGAGAGATATATCATAATCTACACCTGGAAGATTCTGGAGGGACTGGTCCCTAATATGCACACAGAAATCACTCCATACGAAAGCAAAAGACTTGGCAGACGGTGCAACGTACCCCCAGTGAAAAGTAGGGGCGCCACTGGTATACTAAGAGAAAACACAATAAGTGTCCGGGGCCCAAGACTGTTCAACAGCCTCCCACCAACCATAAGGGGCATAACCAGTAGACCTCTGGTTGTCTTCAAGAGGGAGCTGGACAGATACCTAAAGTCAGTGCCTGATCAGCCGGGATGTGGTTCGTACGTTGGACTACGTGCAGCCAGCAGTAACAGCCTCGTTGATCAGGCCCTGATCCACCGGGAGGCCTGGTCATAGACTGGGCCGCGGGGACGCCGATCCACGGAATGTCCTCCAGGTAGACTCCAGGTATATTAAACCAAAAAGCTAGACACAATTACATAAGACACATGAACATGCAAAAACTAGACATGATCACTAAAGACATGACAACTAATCACCATTACACAATAATTAAACATAATCACTTAGAACATATGACGATTTAAACTTATACACAAAAATCATGATGACTATAAACTTGACAAGAACACTAAAGACATGAACACATACAATCACTTAAGACACATTAACACAAAAACAAGTACACAAAAATCTTAAACACAAAGACTTAAGACATACCTACACTAAACTATGATAACTAATCAAAACACAAAAAAAAAATTAACATGAACACTTAAAACATATGAAGACAACAAGAACACTGACAACCACGACATGATCACTATACTAAGATCACTAAAGACATGATAACTGATCAACATATCACACAAAAATAGACATGTACATTTTAGATATATGACGTCATACTCTTTTACACAAAAACACACTAACCTAAAACTCAACGAGAACACTAAAGACAATGAACAAAAAACTCCAATATCATAAAACTAACACTTGATCACAAAAAAAAAAACTAGGCTTACAATCACTTAAGGCATATGGACACTAAAACATGAACATAAAATAACATGACAAAAACGCTTTCAATCAAAAGCACAAAACTAACACTTGATCACAAAAAAAACTAGACATACATTCACTTAATTAAGACATATGAACACAAAAACATGTACACACAAAAAAGGTAAACACAAACACTTAAGACATAAGAAGACAAACTTTTACACAAAATGCATGATCACTTAACCAAGACCACTAAAACATGAACACTTAGGTCATGACAACCAAAATCGATCACCAAAATGAACACTAAAATTTTTCATGAGCACTTAAGACATATGGTAACTAAAAGAAATATCACGATATATCCACCAAAATTTAAGATATAAACACCAAAACATACACCTGATTAACACACTTCATTTCTCACCCTGAATATTCATACCACATTTTCATTTCTCATCCATGCTACATATCACATTTCTCACCCACAACATCCCTAAACACCCTTCATATACACACCCATGCTCACCCCTGTATTATCACCTAGGGATATTTTAACCCGACGATCCATCATGTTGTTAGGAGACAGAGTGTAGGTGGTGTTAAGAATGGTGATGGTTATTCTCTTTCCTAACAAAAAGGTGGATCGTCGGGTTAAAATATCCTTAGGTAATAATACAAGGATGAACATGGGAGTGTATATGAAGGGAGTTTGGGGAAGTTGTGGGTGAGAAATGTGATATGTAGCATGGGTGAGAAATGTATTTGTCCCTCTTTATTTTATTTTCATCATTTTTTCCCCTTTGTGTTCTTGTCCCTTACCCTATGCGGGCCGCCAGCTTTATTGCAGTGCTCCTCTTTCCTAGAATTGACTGACTCCACTACTACTACTTCCACTATTATTGTTCAAGTCACGATATTGTGCCTTTTTTTGTTATTTACTTCTGTATACCTGAAAGAACCCTTTTGGGTTAGTCTTCGAATCCCTTGCGACTTTAGCCTCAATCTCTTTTGTTTTTCTTATTCCTTTTTTAATATATCTCTTTAATTGAATATATTGATTTCTTACCTGCCCATTCCCTCTTTTGATTCGCCTATATGTGCCTCTCTTTTCACCAATGAGATGTTTTATCCATTTGGGATCATTTTTGTTACATCTAATTTCCATACTCATAACAAAACTTGTCTGGGCAGCTAGCACCATGCTTTGAAACACGTCATATTGGCAACCAACACCACCTACCTTACCCATAGTCAGGTCATCCCAATTTAGGCCACCTAGGTAATTTCTCAGCCCCATGAAGTCGGCTAAGCGAAAGTCTGGAACAGAGACTTGAATGCAGTTATCTGGGTAATTCCAAGATATATTGAATCTAAGTGATTTGTGATCGCTTTCCCCAAGCTCTTCATTAACCTCAAGATTATTAATTAGTGATTCTTTGTTGGCAAGAACCAAATCAAGCAAGTTGCTACCTGTAGTTGGTTCTGTCACAAACTGTTTTAAAAAACAATCTTGAACCGTATCAAGAAAGTCACTAGACTCACGATTTCCTGTCACATTGTTCCAATCAATTTGTCTAAAGTTAAAATCTCCCATTAACACAACATTCTCATATCAAGACGCCTTATGAATTTCGTCCCATTGCAGCCTACCACACTCCCTATCAAGGTTTGGAGGCCTATAAATCACACCCAAAATTAATTTTTCACGACCTTCGAGAAACTGTAGCCAAACAGATTCTTTGTCCGATGTTTCTAATCTTATATTTTGTCTAACACAACAATTTAAATTATCTCTGACTTACATCGCCACTCCACCACCCTTACTGTTGACCCTATCAGTGTGGAATAGTTTATAACCCAGTATGTTGCATTCAGAAGGCATTTCTCTATCTTTCAAGTTGAACCAGGTCTCTGTTATAGCAATAATATCTATATTACTTGTTAGAGCTAAGGAAGGGGTAGCAATAATGTTGAAGGACCAGTTATGGAAAAAGAAGAGAGACTATAAATGTATAAATTCAAGGATTATATTGATTAAAATAAGGGTTGCACGAGAAAAGTGGGTCATAAAAAGTGTGTATGCACCTGGAGAAGAGAGAAGTGTAGAGGAGAGATAGAGATTTTGGGAGATGTTAAGCGATTGTCTTGGAACTTTTTGAACCAAGTGAAAGAGTAACTGTAGTAGAGGACCTAAATGCTAACTAAAGTAGGAGAAACATTTAGAGAGGGTGTGGTAGGTACGTTTGGGGTGCCACGTGTAAATGATAATAGGGACCCTTGATTGAACTTTGTATAGAAAGGGGTTTAGTTATAGGTAATACATATTTTAAGAAAAAGAGGATAAATAAGTATACAAGATATAATGTAGGGCATAATGACGGTAGGTTGTTGGACTACGTATTAGTAAATAAAAGACTGTTGGGTAGACTTCAGGATGCACATGTTTATAGAGGGCCACAAATATATTGGATCACTTTTAGTTGTAGCTACAATGAGAGTAAAAGGTAGATGGGAAACAAGGAGTAAGAGGTGAAGGGTTAAAAACTAAAGAAGGAGGCAGTTAGGGAAAGATATAAACAACTATTAGAGGATAGATGGGCTAGTGATAGTATAAGCAATGGGGTCGAAGATGTATGGGGAGGTTTAAGAATGTAATGTTAGAGTGTTCAGTAGAAGATTGGGGTTACAGGAAAGTGGGTGCGGGAGGGAAGAAGAGCGATTGGTGGAATGATGATGTAAAGAGAGTAGTAATTGAGAAAAAGTTAGCATATGAGAGGTTTTTAAAAAGTAGAAGTGATGCAAGGATGGATGAGTATATGGAGAGAAAAAGAGAGGTTAAGAGAGTGGTAAGGCAATGTAAAAGAGAGCAAATGAGAGGGTTAATGTTATCAACAATTTTTTTTTAAATTAGAAAAAGTTTTGGAGTTAGATTAATAAGATCAGGAGTCGTGGGAACAAATGCATTTGATTGTTAAAAATAGGAGAGGAGAGTTATTAAATGGAAAGTTAGAGGTATCGGGAAGATGGAGGGAATATGTTGAGCAATTGTTAAATGTTGATAAAGATAAGGAAGCTGTGATTTCGTGCACAAGGGAAGGAGGAATAACATCTTGTAGGAGTGAGGAAGAGCCAGTTGTGAGTGTGGGGTAAGTTCGTGAGGCAGTGAGTAGAATGAAATGGGGTAAAGCAGCTGGGATTGATGGGATAAAGATAGAAATGTTAAAAGCAAGTGTGGATACAGTTTTCGAGTGGTTAATGTTTTTATTTAATAGATGCATGGAAGGTACCTAGGGATTGGGAGAGAGCATGCATAGTTTCTTTGTATAAAAGTAATGGGGTCAAAAGAGAGTGCAAAAATTATAAGGAATAAGTCTGTTGAGTATACCTAATAAAGTGTATGGTAGAGTTATTATTGAAAGAATTAAGATAAAGACGGAGAGTAGCTAGAAGATGAACAAGGAGGCTTTAGGAAGAGTAGGGGTGTGTAGACCAAGTGTTTACAGTGAAATATATATGTGAACAGTATTTAGATAAGGGTAAAGACGTTTTTGTGGCATTTATGGATTTGGAAAAGGCATATGATAGGGTGCATAGGGGGGCAATGTGGCAGATGTTGCAAATGTATGGAATAGGAGGTAGGGTATTGAAAGCAGTGAAGAGTCTTTACGAGGATAGTGAGGCTTAGGTTAGAGTATGTAGGAGAGAGGGAGATTATTTCCCAGTAAAATTAGGTCTTAGACAGGGATGTGTGACGTCACCATGGTTGTTCAATATATTTATAAATGGAGTTGTAAGAGAAGTGAATGCTCGAGTGTTGACAAGAGGTGCGAGGTTAAAACAGTGGTGGGCAAACTACGGCTCACTATTCATACTACACCCCCCTCCTACTATTCATACTTGCATTTACCCACCTTTCTGCCAAAAGTTGCTTATATCTCACCCTAACTTTCTCCTCCCTTAGTTTATACACTTTCACCTCTCTCTTACTTGCTGTTTCCATTTTCCTTATGTCCCATCTACCTTTTACTCTAACTGTAGCTACAACTAAATAATGATCCGATATATCCGTTGCCCCTCTATAAACATGTACATCCTGAAGCCTACCCATCAACCTTTAATCCACCTATACATAATCTAACAAACTACTTTCATTACGTGCTATATCATACCTTGTATACTTATTTATTTTCTTTTTCATAAAATATGTATTACTTATTACCAGACCTCTTTCAACACATAGCTCAATTAAAGGCTCCCCATTTTCATTTACCCCTGGCACCCCAAATTTACCTACTACTCCCTCCACAACATTTTTACCCACTTTAGCATTGAGATCCGAAACCACAAGTACTCTCTCACTTGGTTCAAAACTACCCACACACTCACTCAACATTTCCCAAAATCTCTCTCTCTTTCCTCTACACTTCTCTCTTCTCCAGGTGCATAAACACTTACTATAACCCACTTTTCACATCCAACCTTTATTTTACACGACATAATCCTTGAATTTATACATTTATATTTCTTCTTTTCCTGCCATCACCTATCCTTCAAAATTATTACTACTCCTTCTTTAGCTCTAACTCTGTTTGAAACCCCTGACCTAATCCCATTTATTTCTCCCCACTGAAACTCTCCTACCCCCTTCAGCTTTGTCTCACTTAAAGCCAGGACATCCAGCTTCTTTTCATTCATAACATCTACAATCATCTCTTTCTTATCATTCGCACAACATCCACGCACATTCAAACATCCACTCTGACGGTTTTCTTCTTTTTCTTTTTAGTAAATCTATACAGGAAAAGGGGTTACTAGCCCATTGTTCCCGGCATTTTAGTTGACTTTTACAACACGCATGGCTTACGGAGGAAAGATTCTTATTCCACTTTCCCATGGATATGAAAGGAAAAGTAATAAGAACAAGAACTATTAAGATAAAATCAAAGAAAACTCAGATGAGTGTGTATACATAAACGTGTACATGTTTGCGTAGTGTGACCTAAGTGTAAGTAGAAGTAGCAAGACGTACCTGAAATCTTGCATGTTTATGAGACAGAAAAAAGACACCAGCAATCCTACCATCATGTAAAACAAATACAGGCTTTCGTTTTACACTCACTTGGTAGGACGGTAGTACCTCCCTGGGTGGTTGCTTCTACCAACCTACTACCTATAAATACACACACACACACACTATATATATATATATATATATATATATATATATATATATATATATATATATATATATATATATATTCATGAAAGCGCTTGGAATTCCTCTATTTTTCATAGTGGTTGTCTTCGTATATATATATATGTATATATATATATATATATATATATATATATATATATATATATATATATATGTAATAGAGCCTACAAGAACTATACGCTGGACCTCATCTTCACTAACAATGATGATCTGATACGAAATGTCATCGTATCAAAAACAATATACTCAGATCACAATATAATAGAGGTCCAGACCTGTATGAGGGGGGCCCCAGACCAACAAAATGTGATCAGTCGCGATGGAGCCTTCACCAAATTCAACTTCAATAACAAAAACATAAGGTGGGACCAAGTAAACCAAGTCCTAAATGATATAAAATGGGAAGATAACCTAAGCATTTCAGATCCTAACCTATGTCTAGAACAAATTAACTCTGTGGAACTTGAGGTTTGCTCAAGACAAATTCCCTTAAGGGAAAGGAGAAGATGTAAACTAGAAAGAGAAAGGCACTCCCTACACAGGCGAAGGCAAAGAATAACAGAGCGGCTACAAGAGGCCAATATATCTGAAATACGTAGGGGACACTGGTCAGAGAAATAGCAAACATCGAACTAAAACTAAATGAATCTTACAGGAATCAAGAAACGCGGGAAGAACTAAAAGCCATAAATGAAATTGAAAGAAACTCAAAATATTTATTTTCTTATGCCAAATCAAAGTCGAGAACAACATCCAGTATTGGGCCCCTACTTAAACGGGATGGGTCCTACACAGATGACAGCAAGGAAATGAGTGAGTTACTAAAGTCCCAGTACAACTCAGTTTTTAGCGAGCCGCAAACCAGACTGAAAGTCGAAGACCTAAATGAATTTTTTATGAGAGTGCCACAGAACTTGATAGACGCAACCCTATCTGACATTATCCTAACGCCAAATGACTTCGAAGAGGCGATAAATGACATGCCTATGCACTCCGCTCCAGGCCCAGACTCATGGAACTCTGTGTTCATCAAGAACTGCAAGATAAGGGCTATCACATACTTTTAACATCCTATGGAGAGGGAGCATGGACACTGGGGTCGTCCCGCAGTTACTAAAAACAACAGACATAGCCCCACTCCACAAAGACGGCAGTAAAGTATTGGCAAAGAACTACAGACCAATAGCGCTAACGTCCCATATAAAAATCTTTGAAAGGGTTCTAAGAAGCAAGATAGCCACTCATCTAGATACCCATCAATTACACAACCCTGGGCAGCATGGGTTTAGAGCAGGTCGCTCCTATCTGTCCCAGCTACTGGACCACTACGACAAGGTCCTGGATGCTCTAGAAGACAAACAGAATGCAGATGTTATATACAAAGACTTTGCAAAAGCCTTTGATAAGTGTGACCATTGTGTGATAGAACACAAAATCCGTGATAAAGGAATAACAGGAAAAGTTGGTAGATGGATCTATAACTTCTTAACAAATAGAACACAAAGAGTAATAGTCAACAGAGTAAGTAAGTAAG